>JAFBJQ010001026.1:0-143220 GCA_016785345.1 Trinectes maculatus
CATGGCCGCCGTGCCATCACATCAAGCACCATGGCCGCCATGCCATCTCCACGAGCACCATGGCCGCCGTGCCATGACCTCTAACACCATGGCCGCCGTGCCATGAGCTCTAACACCATGGCCGCCGTGCCATGACCTCTACCACTATGGCCGCCGTGCCATCACTTCTAACACCATGGCCGCCGTGCCATCACATCAAGCACGATGGCCGCCGTGCCATGACCTCTAACACCGTGGCCGCCGTGCCATGACTTCTAACACCATGGCCGCCGTGCCATGACTTCTAATACCATGGCCGCCGTGCCATGACCTCTACCACCATGGCCGCCGTGCCATGACCTCTAACACCATGGCCGCCGTGCCATCACATCAAGCACCATGGCCGCCATGCCATCTCCTCGAGCACCATGGCCGCCGTGCCATGGCCTCTAACACCATGGCCGCCGTGCCATGACCTCTAACAGCATGGCCGCCGTGCCATGACTTCTAACACCATGGCTGCCGTGCCATGACTTCTAACAGCATGGCCGCCGTGCCATGGCCTCTAACACCATGGCCGCTGTGCCATGACTTCTAACACCATGGCCGCCGTGCCATGACCTCTAACACCATGGCCGCCGTGCCATGAGCTCTAACACCATGGCCGCCGTGCCATCACATCAAGCACCATGGCCGCCGTGCCATCTCCTCGAGCACCATGGCCGCCGTGCCATGGCCTCTAACACCATGGCCGCCGTGCCATGGCCTCTAACACCATGGCCGCCGTGCCATGACCTCTAACACCATGGCCGCCGTGCCATGAGCTCTAACACCATGGCCGCCGTGCCATGACCTCTAACACCATGGCCGCCGTGCCATGACCTCTAAAAGCATGGCCGCCGTGCCATCACATCAAGCACCATGACCGCAGTGCCATGGCCTCTAACACCATGGCCGCCGTGCCATGACTTCTAAAAGCATGGTCGCCGTGCCATGGCCTCTAACACCATGTCCGCTGTGTCATGACTTCTAACACCATGGCCGCCGTGCCATGACTTCTAACACCATGGCCGCCATGCCATGACTTCTAACACCATGGCCGCCGTGCCATGACCTCTAACACCATGGCCGCCGTGCCATGACCTCTAACAGCATGGCCGCCGTACCATGACCTCTAACACCATGGGTGCCGTTTCATGTTCTCTTGCACCATGGCCGCCGTGCCATGGCCTTTAACACCATGGCCGCCGTGCCATCACATCAAGCACCATGGCCGCCGTGCCATCTCCTCAAGCACCATGGCCGCCGTGCCATGGCCTCTAACACCATGGCCGCCGTGCTATCACATCAAGCACCATGGCCGCTGTGCCATGATCTCTACCACCATGGCCGCCGTGCCATGGCCTCTAACACCATGGCCGCTGTGCCATGGCCTCTACCACTATGGCCGCCGTGCCATCACTTCTAACACCATGGCCGCCGTGCCATCACTTCTAACACCATGGCTGCCGTGCCATCACTTCTAACACCATGGCTGCCGTGCCATCACATCAAGCACCATGGCTGCTGTGCCATGGCCTCTAACAGCATGGCCGCCGTGCCATGACCTCTAACAGCATGGCCGCCGTGCCATCACATCAAGCACCATGGCCGCCGTGCCATGACCTCCAACACCATGGCCGCCGTGCCATGACCTCTAACAGCATGGCCACCATGCCATGGCCTCTAACACCATGGGTGCCTTTTCATGTTCTCTAGCACCATGGCTGCCGTGCCATCACATCAAGCACCATGGCCGCCTTGCCATGGCCTCTAATACCCTGTGTGTGTGTGTGTGTGTGTGTGTGAGAGAGAGAGTATATGTGTGTATGTATATCGGAGACTTTAGAAATAAGTTCAAATAATTACTGTACTGATAGTGTCTTCATTTTTATAGGCTGAAGCTGGTGGCAAGAGGAAGTGCTGCAAGGTGTGTGGAACGTCAAAGGACACAAAGATACAAACCAAAAAACTGCAAAAATACCACTATGACCGCCGTGCCATCACTTCTAACACCATGGCTGCCGTGCCATCACATCAAGCACCATGGCCACCGTGCCATGACTTCTAACACTGTGTGTGTGTGTGTGTGTGTGTGTGTGTGTGTGTGTGTGTGTGTGTGTGTGTGTGTGTGTGAGAGTATATGTGTGTATGTATATCTGAGACTTTAGAAATAAGTAAAATAATTACTGTACTGATAGTGTCTTCATTTTTATAGGTTGAAGCTGGTGGCAAGAGGAAGTGCTGCAAGGTGTGTGGAACGTCAAAGGACACAAAGATACAAACCAAAAAACTGCAAAAATACCACTATGACCGCCGTGCCATCACTTCTAACACCATGGCTCCCGTGTCATCACATCAAGCACCATGGCCGCCGTGCCATGAGCTCTAGCACCATGGCAGCCTTGTACATCTGTAGCACACCAAGATAGGAAATAAGATTTTGAGTTTGCCAAAAGTTGAGTTTGCATGTGGGACACTACCCAAACATTTGGAGGAAGGTGCTCTGGTAAGATGTGAGTAAATTTTAACTTTTAAACTGGTCAGAATCAAAGGAAAGATGGGTTTGGGATATTCTTGAGCAAAACCTGTTTCAGTCTGCCGAAGATTTGAGATTGGGACAAAGGTTCACCTTCCAGCAGGCCAGTGAACCCAAGCAAACTGCTAAAGCAACACTCAAGTGGTTTAAGGGGAAACATTTAAATGTGTTGGAATAGCCCGTTCAAAGCCCGGACCTCAGACGCCATCGTATAGTATGCCATCAAAAATTACCAAAAAATGTGATAGTATAGTATGATGTCAAAAATAATGAAAAAACATCATAGTATAGTACGCTGTCAAAAATGTAGAAAAAACGTCATTGTATCATGTCATTAGAAATGTAGAAAAAATGTCACAGTATACTATGTCGTCAAACATGTCAAAAAATGTGATTGTATGTTATTTTGTCAAAAATCATTAAAAAATTCATATAATAGTATGTTGTTGAAAATCTTGAAAAGAATCATAGTATCAGAATCAGAATCAGAGGTACTTTATTAATCTCTGGAGGGAAATTCAAAAAGTTACAAAGCTCCTGAGTCACAGAATTTTAGCAAGTGAAAATGCTATGAGCTTAAGTATGTAAAAATGCAACAGCATGTATAGCTTTTCACAAATAAAGAACAGCGCAATAAAATATAGTATGTCATCCTACAGACAAAAAATGTCATATTATCGTATGTCCACAAAAATCTTTTAGATTCAATTATTGAATTATATAAATCAAACCCCCACCGTCTGGGTGAAAACCAGGAGTCCTAGACCAAGGGTTCTCAAACTTTTTGGAACCCTTACAGAAGTGAAAGCTTTCCAAGGACACCCCCATAAACCTCACTCCAATTAAAAAAATGTTTATTGCCATTTGTACTCCTAGATGTATGGAAACGTATTGCTGTCATGCCGGACATTTTGTTTTATCAGTTATTACGTTATAACGTGAAATGTACCTATGTTGTTGGGATATATTTTTACAATAAAAAACAAATCAGTGGAACACATCCATAATCTTGTATTTGTGCATATTTATTATTATTTATTTTGCATGACACACAAGGTCCTTGGGTAACACAATGAAACCAAGCAGACAGAGATGTTAATAAAAAGGGTACAGGAGTCATAGTTTAATTGCATTAATTGCATTGCACACATGCAGATATCTGAAATAAACTTTTGTGAGTCAGACTCTGCTGTCCAGTGGAGGAAGAATGCAATTATTACTAAAGCCAATACAACAAATGTTGAAATGAATATATGATTTGCATTTTTTCACAATTGCGATGCTAAAGCTTACAACTCAGCAGGGCTTTTGATCTATGATGGATGCCTCGAACAGTAAGTATGAATCGTAGGAATAATGGGGGGTTAATAGCTGAGTGATGGAGCTCCCATATACAATGCAGCATTTAATGTCTCACCCTGAGGCATAGAGCACAGATGATATATTGCCAGAACGGGGAAAGTGGCAGCTTCATGTCTGGTATGGCAGTTTTCTTTTTAGACTGCTGCTGAGCAGTTACAATACTCACTAATAATAATGAATAATGCCTTTTTACTGCAGACACACCACAGTGGGAAAACCACTAGTGTAACTCATCAAATGATTTACATTTTTTCAGTTGGTTTACATGAACAAAACACAGCCATTGTCAGTGTTTTCATTACATTTGATACCATCCATTGCAAGCAAAAGCACCTGATGTGGAAAAGGTGAAGATTATGGTGTCAACCCCTGTGTCTGCTATTGACTTGGTACTTCAGTCACAGTCTTCATGTGATCCCCAATGTAAAACAATACATAGCGATACACTGCTCTGGATAAAGTTTAATATTCTTGTTTATTCTTCATAATTGTTATTGATAATTTATTATTTTTCTCATTGACTACAGATCTAATTAATAACCCATTTAGTGGGCTTGTAATTAAAACTACAGTGCTAATAAATTGTCAATTCTACACTGAAATCTACAGTACAGTTTTTTCTGGGCTTCACCGTGTGAGCCAGCATGTTCACAGGGTGTGAGGCTTAAGTCCAATACCTGTGGACTACAGTAGAGCGATGTGTGCTCTCAATTTACTGCTAACAACACAATGGGCCTCAGAGGCTGGATCAATAAGAAAATAGCAACAAATCCCCTGTGGAGCTTATTGATGCCCAATTAAAAGCATAGCTACAGGAAGGCCTGACGAATGAGCAAACATTACACAGCATATTTTTGTTCATCAAAAATACACTCACTGCTGATTTCTGAGATGAAGGGTGTAACTAATTAAATATTGATAATCCACTGGCTTGATGTTGCACGTCGGGGCTCTTTCTCACATATTTCTTCTCCACAAGCCTCTTCACTGCGTGGACCAGGTCCCAGGTACACTTTGTTTTCTTGCTCCAGGGATGGTCATCCGAAATATATTCTCTAATATCCCCATTTTATTTCCCCCTCCTCACTGCTCTGCTCTTTTATCAAGAGCTGTGATAAATCACCTAAAGCATTAACAATCTGCCTCCCTGCCTGGATGCTGTGTTCCATGTCGGGCTACACTAATATAAATATACATATAATAGCTTGAGAAGAGAAGAGAAGAGAAGAGAAGAGAAGAGAAGAGAAGAGAAGAGAAGAGAAGAGAAGAGATGATTTATTCGTCTTTAAGTCAAAATGCTGAAGAAATACAAAAGTTACTGTTGTTTGATGTAATTTTGCCTTCAAAATGTGGGAGTTTTCTGCTGAGGTTGAGGTAACAACTGCTTTGGACACAGAATGATGACTAAGGGATGGTGCACTCACCAACTCTTGCCCCTTTTCCACCTCCCATGGTGTCATCATCTGGTTGTTTTGTGCCCAAGCCTGCTGTCACAGTGAGGCCGTGCCAGCTAGAAGCCTATTAAAGATGCAGTTCCTGAGTATGTATTTTCATTGGCACAGCTAGGAGCACAGCCATGAACTCTCACACCATGTCCACAACACAGATATACTGTACACCACGTAGCTTTGAAGTGATAAAGATGTGCTGAGGCCAAATGCCACTATGAGGGCTAAAAAGTCCGCCAAATCGAAAGGTAATTTATAGATCTGTTTGTATGAGAAGGACACTGACCAAGCATTTCTCTAGATTTGAGGTTAAAGCCTTTCTGATGCCAGCAACTTTATTTTTGGCTCTTACAAGCTGCATTGGAAATCAATGTCCCTTACAATGCACATTTTTGAAGTTGAAGTGATGGTGATGCCAGAAATAGAGGCTCTTTGTGACAGATAGCAGCATGAAGTTCCATCATCCGTCAATGTTCTTTTTCTCCTGCCACTAAGCAGCACAAATACGTAAAAAAACAAATCTGTCAGACAAGCTTTTCATTAATAAATAACATAGGTTATAATGAAAATAATGTATAATCATGTTATAATGTATTAAGTTTTAAAAATGGCAATATTTGAAAGTTTTGGTTGTGAACACATTTACTAACTAATTTCCTTTTATATGCTGATCATATAACTTTAGTACAGTCGACTAAATAAACTTACTAGCCCACTGGCTATTGTGGTAATTCCTTGATGCAGTGGCCTATAAGTCTCATTTAGATATTTAATACATCCAACAGATGGAGCAACCCCTGCATCACAGCACACCCACCCACTTCATGTTTGTATTAAGAGAGGAGAAAGAGGGAACTGCTGTCTCACTGGACTGGTTGTATCTGAAACCAGTAATTAATGGATTATTAATTGTAAAATTAAAACGAGATGGCACCATCATTTGTTATATTTAAGAGGGACGCATATCAGTCTCTGCACACACATTTCTTCCCATACTGGACAGCATGCAGCATAAAAAAATACTTAGTCAGCAGCTTCTGAACTGCCACCCAACTGTTCAGTTTTTTAAAGCTGCATACTTGAAACTGTGCAGATACATGAATAAAATTCAATGGTTATTCAAACTGTTAAGTATTTATGCCTAAAATAATCAATGCGTTGCACCTTTGTCCACTTTAATTTATACAATCGTACATGTTTTAGTTCTCCCTCATTTTAAATAGTTTGGGTGTCTCAGGTATTTAAGGCCTCATGATTTTATTGGGATTAACAGGTCATCAGGTCCTCAGATGTTCTATATGTAAAGCTTGTCTCAGTATACATTTTGACAAGAAAGAACTGGTTTAACCAATAACATGAATAGTGGTATGGATTAATTCAAGAGTCCCAGTGAGTCATCACGGGGCCAGCGTGAACAACATCAAAACCCGGAAACTGAAGCAACTAAACTGATTTCACATGTCATTAAATGTCTCATTGAAATTAAAATCTAATTTTCAAGAATGACTTTGTCTTTTGTATTTGTCATGTTGTTTGTTGTCATCACCAATCCTCCTACATTTTTGCAGATAATGCACTGAAATAATTTAAAATAATAGTATTCGTGTATTCCCAGATCACATTGCTGTGTACAGTATAATAAAAATAATTGGAACCAAAGCAGTTTCAGCTGCATTTGAGAGATTATTGTGATACATTTGTTCAGTAGTTTGTTTGGTCCTGAGGATGAAATAGGACTTGATAGGAAAGAAGTTGCTCTACCGTGGTTTATACAGCTCAGTTTATTTCTACATTAGAAGCAGATACAGCAGCATCATAGTCCAATTTTATTTTAGTTATTTTTTCCCTCAATCCCACAATTTACCACACAATTTACCCTGTCAGTGATGTCAAAGATGTGATTCAGAAAGGTCCAACTAGTCAGAGTCCCTTGTGGTCATGAATACTGGTACTGAACATCAAATGTTTCGCAGTTCAATTGCAGCCTGAAATCATTACAAGGCACTGCCCACAGCTGGGGACTCATGCAGAGCTTAGCAGTCCTCCTGAGGACACAGCAGCCATTTTCAGTTTCTTCTGAGCAAGTTCCAGTTTGATAGTTGTGGGGGAAAAGCAAAAGATCTGTCTTGCTCTTTGATGGGAGTTAACTCCACGGCCACATTTTGTTTTGCTTCCATATTGACTGACACATTTAGAAAAAACAAAGAAGAAACTTGAACACTGGACGAGCATTGGTTGGGCATTGGTTGAATTTGGGTTTGTCTAATGAAAATGATGGGTTCTTCATTACAGAGGACCGCTGTTAAACGGGGAGGTATAGGTATCTGGACTGACATGTTTTATATGAGGAGAATAATCTTTAAGGAAGACTGGTCTCACTATTCTCTTGCTGTTGGATCTTCATCCCTCTCTGTGGTCAGAGACAGTGGGATATCCATGTGGCATGAAAACCTATGTGCACATATATACATATAACACATATATTATCTTTCCAGTGTTATGTCATCTACAAAGCTCATTACCGCCCACATCCACTAATTTGACATAAAATACTTATTATTATTATAAGTATTATATTATATAAGTTATCCTTAAGTAAAAATCCTCCTATGTAATAATTTAATACACTCAATTCTGTTGTTACCATTTATTATTACTATTATTAATTGTGGCAGATTCTGATATTGTAGTAAAGGACTAAAGCTTATGTCGTGTCTTGATCTGTGTATTTCCTGTTTCATTTTGTTATTTCCCCTGGTTGTCGTGTGTGCTGTGAGTTTTACTTCCTCCCAATCACCTGATTGTTTCCACCTGTGCCTCGTTGTCTCCTCCTTCCTTGTGTATTTAAGCCCCAGTTTTGGTCCATGCTTGCTGTGAGTTTGTCTTGTCCTTGTGAAAGTTTTCTGGTAGTTTTGTTTCTTGGTGTTTTTATGATTTTGTCTGTTTTCCCTTGACCTGAGTTTTAGCCTGCTGATTTTGTACTGGTGCGTTCTCCATTTTCATTCTCAAGTGTACTGGCCTTAGTTAATAAAGGACCTTGGTTTTTATTTTTTTTTTTTGCTCTTGAGTCCTTTGGGTTGTGTGCCTGAGGCTTTCACTGGAAGGGAGTTATGCATTTAATCCCAGGTTGCGGTTTTGTTTTCATCTCCACTGCCTCAGCCTCAAACATTTTCTTCTGCTGCAGTTTCACATTAAAATATTAGTCTGGCAAAAGAAAAGGTTGAGGCTTGCATGTAAAAGACGCACGGGAAACACAGTGTGTGCATGTGAGATTTTGGTTATCAAAATCTCACATGAGGAACCACATGATATCAAAATTTTTTGTAGCCAAAAATTTTGATATCAAAATTATCAAAATTTTTGGAGATTTTGATCGTGAAACATTCACCAAAAACAAACAAATGTCCTGTTTTTATATATTTAGCTGCATATTTTTTGTCTATTAAAGCTTCTCACACCACTGTGGTCGTATTGTACACATTTAACTGGTGTGTTTAATTTCTTTTAAAACACAGCAGTGTTTGGCTGCACTGTACACAGATACAATACTCACTACTGTGTCGCAGCTCCCACACTGTGCAACACTTGGCAACAGTGAAGAGAAACAAAAGGGTGGATGGTTATCTGCCAAGACTGGAGACAAAATAAGGAGAGAGGAGTAACAAGGGGGAGAGAGAGACCAGGAACAGACTGGTAGTTATGATGACAACTATAATGCATGCCCATATTATTATTATTATCAGTGGTAGTCGTAGTAGCAATGTGTTAATCAAAATAACAATAACGATGATGATGACTGAGTGGCATTGGCAGATTATGATCCTGGTGTCAGAGACAGCTGTATAATGAGGACAGGATGAGGGGACAAAGTAATGGAGTCAGGACCACAATCTGGCTCACACTGTCGTCCTGATTGTTTCACAGTTTTATCATGCAGACATAATGGGTCCTGTATGAATATCAAACAGAAGGATAACTAGCGGGATGAAACTTGTCACTTATCGCCATGAATCAAGTGAGCTCCAATTAGTTTCTACACCGAAATGGGTATGTGTCCAATTAGACACACTGCCATGTTTCTGGAATACTGCAAGGCATCTGCCACTACAGAAATAGATTCAGCTGTTGTTAACAATGTGATTAGACAAACATCACTTTTGCATATTAAACTTTCTCAAATGTGTACTTCTGTGGCCACAATAGTGCAGGCTCCAATAAAGACTGATAGGGCCAAACTCAAAGAGCACTTGTAAGTGTGTCCTACACTGCAAAGCCAGGGGAAGTTTTGTTTGGGTGATGGTCCGAAGGGTTATCTACTTGCCCCCTTGTAACTAGTTATAATAAAATGCTTTGCTCTGGGGCAGAGAATACATATAATCCTGCCTGAACTATGATTCCTTCCCCTCGGAGCTCCTGGAGGTGGAGCTGTGAGAGCGAAGCCATTACAGAAGAAAGGAGCCGTAATCTGATCATGTCCTAAAGGGACGAATGCATCATTACTCAACTGTGCCATGATCCCAACCTTCTGCCCGGGAGCAAACATAAACTTCCCATTTGTCCTGTGTTCACATGAGATGACATCTGTGTGTTTTCTGGTCATATCCTGTTGTCTGTATCATCATGATAGCTTTGACTCACCTGGCTTCAGAAAAGCATGATTGATGATGGGAGTAATTAAAAACAGGATGGTTTTAAGACATTAATAATGACTGGAAAAGGCTGCAGTGCATTTATCTTAATATGTGCTGATCCTGGAAAGCTTCTGTTCACATTAGGTTACAGTGAAATCTCTTCACAACTTTTGCAGATAAAGTTCTTTTTTTCTTACCAACATGTAGAGTGCATTGTACTTCAGAAAGCATTCATTTAACTTAATGCCTCATTACAATCTATATTATTATGATGCAGTTTTCACAAAGAGTGAGGAAGTAAAATCTGTCTAATTGTGAGACCAGCTGAGCCTCAGTGTGTGATTATGTTTTTTTCATTCAAGCACTGTTGAACAGTCTGTCAGCATGAACATTATCTGCAGCATAAGGATCAGGATCCATTTTTTTGCATGTTCAGCAATTTGGTACATCCCTATTACTTGGAAACGTAATACAGTTTATTTCATGTATCAGTGCTTTATAACATCCATCTTGATACGTGTGGCTGTGAGGTATTCACACATTACTTGGCCATGACCTGTTGGAGGCTGGATCCCCAGCATCTGTATAAGAAAAACATCAGTGTGTGGTTTAATGAAAATCTTCCCACCGTCTGGAAAAAAAGAGGTATTCCAACCATTCTTTATAAACAGCATTGTGGGACTGCACGTTTTCACAATCTGCTGACTAAGATGCTTGTATAGAATGCAAACACACCTTATCAAATCACTCTTGTGCATCAACCTCAACAGCAGCATAAAATGCTGCATGATTCCCCTAACACATCATTACATGATTATTACTAAGCACGGTCCTTCCCTGACAACCTGTTATTACGAGGTAGTCAGACCCTCACACACAGAATTGTTGTATTGCTAAATCCCTCGGGGAGATGTAAATATTCATTTATAGTATAGGTTTGCATTCAGAGATGAGACCATGTTAACCCATCCATCAGTTGTCTGCTTGCTTATCTGGTGAGAGGTCACGGAGGCAAAAAGCTCAGACAGCTGGACGGAACTTCCCTCTGCTCAGCATCTTTTTCCCGCACCTCCTGGGGGATCCTGTTTACGAGCCAAATTAGATATAATCTCTGCAGTATATGCAGACTCTCCCCTGAGGTCTCCTATCGGTTAGCTATGCCTGAAAAACCTCCAGAGGACGTCTCCCTGGAGGAATCCTCCTGAAAAAAAACAACTCTTTTAGTTACTGATATCATGCCTCGAAAGACGTCGGCCATGTTTGCCGCAATGGCTGACGCTGCACCAATCTATTGATCCCAAGCAAAGCAAAGAAGACCTTGATACTTATTTTTGAACAGACTAGATAAATAGATAGATAGTGTAGTGTCTTAAACGGCGGCAACAATAGATAGATAGATAGATAGATAGATAGATAGATAGATAGATAGATCGATAGATCGATAGATCGATAGACTGATTGATTGTGTTTTACCATTTGTGTTTTATCTTTTGTCAACACAGCTCATCTCCTGTGTGGAATATACTGTAGCAGCTGGAAAGTGACAATATTGAGAGTGACTTTGGTAAGAGAGTCAAAAAAGTGAGGGGGACAATAATACGTTTCGAAACGTGACAGAAAACGTCAGCACAGCTCTCATGGGAATCTTGCCCTTGGTATTTCATAACCCATCAGCCTGCAGATACCAACAGATGGCCTTTACAGCAGTATGCGCTTGTCTTTTTTTCATATGCAGTCATATGGCACAATGTATCTCACCGCATCACAATCAAATGTTATGTGAGCTAATTTAATTTCAAAGTTGTGGGAAGATGTTGAAACAGAAAGGTAGAGCCTGTGAGGAGAGGGAAGAACTATAGGCAGCTGTCACCATGATAAATTATTCTATGAGAGAGAGTCCCTTTCCCTCTACTTTACAGTTCAAAGCCTCGGTGGACCAAGTGTTATTCTGGATGAGAGGAAATCTACTGACAACACGAACAGGAATCCATATGATTATTTTTTCTGTGGGTCATTTTGTAATAAATAGCAAGCTTAATACTAATCATTTTATCCATAACACATTAATCTTTATGACTTATGATTATGCTGAGAAGTGGCATTCAGTGACTTTTCCAGAACACTGGATTTATTTCAGAGCTCTCACACACTACAGTGTGACCTTTGCTACTTTGTGCGATTCAACCAGGGATGCAGCCCGAGCCCTGGTCCCAGCTGGTCTCACAACTAGCTCCATTTATTTGTACGTTTGACGGCTTTGCTTATTGTGGTTTTAACGGAACCAAAAACGAGCAGAAAAAAAACAATCCAGTGTCCCCTGTGCTTTATTATGTAGTGTCATTATTTTCAGCCAAGTCATAAACACATATACTGCACGGTTAAACATGATGATACATGTGCTGCATATAAAAAGTCAACAGTACAGCAGCGATAGACTCCAGCTGACACTACACTACTAACATAAACGTGTTTTACCAGGCTTTTCCACTGTCAGGCTCGACTTACACATAATATCTTTCCGGTCTGAGGTGGTGTTTGATACAAAGGACAGTAAAATCACAAAGAGTCTGTTGGGCCAAATCCCCTGAGGTGCTGACGAGCCTGCCTCCCTCCTCCTCGTCCCATCGCTTGTCGTCATGTCTTTATGATACGTTAGTTTGCAGTCTCTGTCCGTCTGCCCTCGAGAGCTGCTGAAAAGGATTTGAAAGGCATAATAAAGCAGGAGAGCTGCGGCAAACTACAACCACCGAGAGCTCTTTGTACGGGCCACCTCCAGGTTTTGACTGGACTGGACTTTTCACTAGGATCAATATGCTCCACATGAGAGGATCCTCTCAAACATTAATGATTTGGAGGAATCGCTTTGGGTATGAAGAATAACATAGTTACTGATGTAAGTGAGAAAGTTGAAAAAGTGAAGACACTGCAACCTCAGGATAAAAATACAAACAGAATGTTAGAAAAAAAACCCTTAAGATCTGAAGCAACACAATTCTCCTTGAGGTATCACAACCAAGCAGCTTCACATTTTCACAAAGATGGTCAGACACCAGTAAATTGACTATTTAGCTCGAGTGATATACATGCTACATTCACAAAATAAAGTTTTACAATTAAATAAACCTCTTTAACCTCACCCCCATTCCTAAAACCAACCAACTCGTAGTTTAAGGATAACTATTATTGTTGGACTGCAAATTTAATTTGGATTCTCGATGGCATCTCTGACTTGGTTGGACAAGTGGGAAAATGATTTTCATTGAACGCAAATGCACACAGACACACACAACAACACACCACATTAGCACAAAAGAACCGGATTAAAGAGGTGACATCTGCCTATGCAGGAGTTTGCACACAGACGTTTATTTGAGAGAAAACCTCTGATTCATAACAAAATACCACATACACCTTAATTCTGCACTGACTTGTATACATTTTTTTATCATAAAAATTCCTTTCCCATTACCAGAGAAAGCTCTATTTATAAGAGTTGCAGAGATACAGAAAAAATATGCAGCACATACAATGCAATAAAACCACTGACACAGTGTGCATGTCCAACATTACAAATGAGCTTCCTGATGGATTCTTTTGAAATCTCAGAGGACTGAGTTGGCCAAATTGGCCACGTCAAGTACGAGCCAGATCAATACAGGCTCTCTTCTTTACACACTAACCTGTATGCTCTATACCGCTCATGTCAACCATACATGCTCGAATTTATTGACTGCATCACATTACACAGGCAAAAAACATTACACAGTGTCCTGTGTAGTGTTTTTTACCATGACAAAATTAGAGTCTGACCTATACCGGATTCTTTGGCCTAATGCTAATATTGATTTCAGGGAGAAAAAAAAATTCTCAGGACAATTTATTGCCTGTATACAAAACCCTGAGACCACACTGAATATCTCACGTATTCACTGTCATCGCAGTAAGCATTAAATCGGAGTAGTCGCACACGTTAAATATTGTCTTGTAAAGTGATGAACTACTTAATATTCTCCATTATTTCTAGGTGGACACGTTCAAGGAAATCTGGGGCACTGGCCAAATGAATCACTCACAAAAAAGAAAAAACAAGATATCCTTGAGTTGTATCCCTTGGACTGAAGCAGGCATTCAGATGACATTCAGGAGGGTTTGACCTGCTCATCAGAGGCGCATGCTTGTGACTCAGCTGTTGTTGGTCGTCACGGAAATGAGTGTCTCATTTACTGATGCGTTTTTTCCCCCCTGCATTGCGTTACTGCACATGAACATATAAGCATAGACATATAGACAGATACTGATATAACATGATAGACAAATATTGGTCGAGGGCTACACGAAATGATTGATTTCCCTGTTACGTTTTCAATCACGGGGGGCAGCTCTTGCACAGTGGGGTGAGAGGAAATTCCTCACTTGCTTCCTCCCCTCTTTCATTTTTCACTCTAAGTGGATGTGTGTCCTCCCTTGTCTCCTCATCTTTATTCACTGCAGGATCTGTGGGTGTTGCACTCTAAAGGATTGTTTCTCCTCTGTCTTTAGCGCATGCCCTCAATAGCTGTGGTAATAGGCCAGTTAGGGTGCGTGCAGATGGGGTTCCTTTACCATTTATTAACACTAAACCCACACTACTGTAAAATGGCTGCTGCAGTTTTTTTCTTCCTGGCGAGAAATGATTTATTCTTTCATGTACCAATGGCATTAAAGATACAGTAGACTGTGCGACATTTTGAGTTCACAAATAGCATTTTGATTCAAAGTGTAACAAAACACACCGCATGTTACTGCTACTGCTCTCGCTTGCTCTCACACAAACCGTTATCCTGTTTTTGTTACTAATGGCAACAACTAATGGCCTCTACACGTAGGCTCACCTGAGTAGACTTTTAACCTTTAACACTAACACAGGGTGTAATTTACAACAGGTCAGTGATTATAGCTGTGTTTTTTAGCCTCTGTTTATTTGTATAGGACAAAAAGAGACACGTATTTTTAAAATCATGAACATGTTAATATATAAAGAATCCAAAACGACTCTTGATATGTTGGTGTAACTGATACGGATTATTACTTTTTCAGCAGAGGCACTATGTAGAAGTAGTAACAGACGATAAAAAGTTATAGCACTCTTAGTGGCCATATTGCAGCTGAGTGCAGACATATGGACACTAAATCTGTCTGTCAATACCTTTCTCATTAAACATAACTCTATGTGATTAGTTATGTTGTAATTTGCCATGTGACCCTCTTTTTTTTTTTAAATCCTACTTATAACTACGTTATTAATTGTAATAATGTTATCATTTAATATGTACACTGCTCATATATACTAAATATAAGATCTAAAATTGGCAAAATGATATAACGATGTTTAAAATGGGCTCCTGTACTGTATGTCTGAAATGCCTGTACTGACTTCCCTGCCTTCCACCCAGTGCATGCTGGGATAGTCTGAAGCCCCACATGACCCTGAAAAGAAATTAGTGGGTGGAGAACATAAGTGATAGAAAAAAGGGGGGTATATTGTATTTCATTTAATTTCCACTGATCAGTATTTTCCTCATGCTGCTACACATCACCATTGGGGATTTTCTGCCCTGGATGGATGCTGTATCTGAATGCATTCTGCTAATGGTTTTCCTATAGGTCCTATATGCACTGAGTATAGGCATAACTTAAAATCTCTGTGAAGCAATCAAATTAATGTATAGAGCCCCTGTCAATACCAAAGACATGAATCCTCATTGTTGTCTTCTGCTTTTACATCTGTGTCTTGTGCTTTTTAATATGTCTAGGCAATCGTTAGAACAAGGACAGTCAGCATGTAGTGGTGGTAAGTATGTCCTTGCTCTGCAGTCGCCTTGATATTTCTAAGCCAATTAGGTAGATTAGAAAGCATAATCAATACAGGCACCTTCTGCAACCCCACTGTCTCCTCCTTAGAAAAACAGCCACTGCCTGTCACAGCAATGGGGTGTGATATATATATATATATACTTTTTATTCATGCACACTCTTTTTTCTGGTGCCTGTAGTACTGTTAGTGTAAAAACAAACACCACGTCTTAAATGTAATTTGACACTTACCTTGCGACAGTATCTGCCTCCACCTCAGTGGGATAACTAATGCTGTTTAAATGCTCGGCCAATGTTCTGATAGATATTTTCCTGAATCAACAGCTTCAGGTCGTCATTGATTCTGTAAATGTCCTTCTTTTATAGTCACTAATGAGAGCCCCCCTGACTCAATCGACCAAAACTTTAACTGATTAATTAAGAAAATTATTATGAGATCAAATTGCAATTTGTGAATATGGGCTACACAAATAAAATTTGATTGATTGATTGATTGATTGATTGATTGATTGATTGATTGATTGATTGATTGATTGAATGAAAACCATTCACACCCCAATATGATCCGTAGATTATTTAAATGGCCAGATGGTACATCACATCTCACATGATTATATGACTGTAATGAAAAGCCACAAAATCAAAAATATATTTCCATTCTGTTGCTTTAAGTTTATTTTACTGCTCATTATATAGAAGGATCTGATCTTCATTCATTATTTTGTTGGCGCTGAGATGAAAGTTACAGATGCAGATTTTGCTCAGGAGCGTGTGTGTGTGTGTGTGTGTGTCTTTGTGTCCACGCTGCTGAGAGCGACTTTCCACAGTGGAGCCTCCTCAGTGCGCATGACACAAGGCACCGCGGCTGCACTCGGGCGAAAATGAAAATCCTGTTTCGTGAGGACTACCTCACCTGAGGACGCGCAAGGATGCTCCTTCTCCTCCAAATGGCTCAATCGCTCCGCTGTGTCTGTCTGTTACGCTGCGGAGAGTTACCTCACCAGATGCACTGACAGGATGCAACGACCACTTGAAGGCTGCAACACCCCGATACTTTGACTTAGACTTTATCTGAGACGAGGCTTTTCCCTGCGACACCTACACATTTTGGTGCATGCAGGGGACCCAGAGGAGGATACTACCACTACCACTACCACTACCACTACCACTACCACTACTACCGCTGCTGCTGCTGCTGCTGCTGCTGTTCGCATTTACACAAAGGAGCGCGCCTGGTTGGATTGAAGCTGCAGCCCACTTCACACCAGCTGCATTGGCACAACTGAAACGCAGAGTGTGTCCATCATGAGAACTATGCGCAACCTGCTTTGCTCATGAACTCTTTGGTGGAACTACAGACTTACAGCCACAAGTGGAGCGTTTTTATGTTTTTGTTGTTGTTGTTGTTGTTGTTGTTTTGCCGTTTCTGCAAGTGATACAGATACTATCACTTCACAACTACAATGAGACAACGTGTTGGGCTGAGTGGAGGAGATGCAGTGTGTGTGTGTGTGTGGTAGAAGTGCAGTGAAGGAGCAGGACAGTGACACTTCCAGTGGAGAATCTGCACGCGCGTGAATGCCGCCTCCGATGTGGAGCTTGTCGCTGTCCGACGCGCGAGTGGTGCTGAAATTTGGATGATGCCTGGCCAGCGACTGGAAGGCTGCCGCTCCCTGCACCTCAACGAGGACAACGGCCGCTTCGTGCTGCTCGCCATCCTCATCATACTCTACCTGCTGTGCGGCGCTGCGGTCTTCTCGGCCATCGAGAGGCCCTCGGAGCTGCGGGCTCACGGCCGCTGGAACGGGACGCTCCTCAACTTCAGCGAGACCTTCAACATCAGCCTGCAGGACCTCAACTCCTTCCTGCGGGAGTACGAGGCCGCCATCGCCGCTGGAATCCGGGCTGATGCTCTCAGGCCACGATGGGATTTTACAGGGGCTTTTTATTTTGTTGGAACAGTGGTGTCGACAATAGGTGGGTGATCTATGCAGCATTCACTGATTTGCCTGGTGTCCTCTAAATACTTGTTGTAGCCTGTGACTTTATCAGTAAGCCATCCAACACAAATACACAATAAACTCAAATATGATGACCACCAGTCTGTTTTAGTTGTAAGGAGAGTCTAACTAACCTGAAGAAGCCGCACACGTTGTTTAAGTTTTGTGGCTTCTGCCTGTCTGTTAAATAACCACATACTTGCTGGCAGCCTGGAGGTCAAAAGCACTGGGGGTGCCATCCTTTAGAGTGCATTCTTCCCTCTGGCTTACACACAAATACACACAGATTAAGACTTTTTTTTCCCAGTCATGGGAACTTTGGCAACGGGGTCGACATCTGACTCGCCTGCCATTTGGAACGGCACACTCATCCCTGGCTATAGGACAGCACCCATGGGTGCAGTCTTTCTTCCTGCCACATTTCCCCATTCAAACCAAAAGGAATGTCAATGAGAAGCCCCCGTCTGCTCCCCTCGTTTAACATTTACTGTGCAATAGGTCAGAAAAGAGCAACTGTCCCTCGCAGGGACTCTTGACGTGGTGGCCTGCATGCCTGATGGGCACCAACCGCACCAACTTCAACCCCAACCCCAACACCCGGCAGCAGTTTTTGTGCTGACAGCCACTCAAATTACTACCTGGAGTGTTCCAAACTGTGGCAAGGAGAGTGATAATGACACCCGATGGTTGTTGCAGAGTGAAAATTGGATCCACATGAGCGGAGAAGAACCCAGAAGTTCATTTCCTTCAGACATGTCAGGAGAGCTTAACTGGCTCTCACGCTGTCTGATATCACATACGCTGTATATGCATAAATGCAGGGTAGTCTGTATACTCTGTTCACCCAGTCACAGGGAGGAACCACAGCAACTGTGTTTGTGTACACCATCTGTGGCAGGTTGAAATCTTTTGTGCTCCGCTTGTCACACAGCAGCACTGTATTCCCCTGAAAGCCAGATCATATAAACTGACTCAGCTGCTTAGGGATGAAAAAAGGGTGAGGTTGATCCCTCTATACTTAATTGTCTTTTTTCGCTTGCACACTTGTGCTGTATTTCTGTCTGGATTCTCCATCTCACTTTGATCTCCAGCCACACCACCTCCCATCCCTACCCCCCTGGCTCGCGTGCCACTTTTTCCGCATGCTTGTGTGCTGGTGATATAAAAGTGATCTGTGGGCCTCCCCACTCTAGTCTTTATCAGAGCGGCTTTCCCCTGTGTGCTCTAGACACTCCTCCAAAACACTTCCCTCCTCTGACTATCTGCTGAGGCAGAGGCTTCAAATCAGCAGTGGCACTTTGCTCTCCCTGGTGTGCCTCCACAATATCGCTTTGAAAAAAGACAATGAAGCAGTATCCATTTGAGGTTCCTGTTTACTCACTTCTCTATCCAGTGTTTCTGTCAGCTTCACCAGCCATTTGTGCAGGAACCCTCATATGTTCAAAGGTGCATTTGCAACTTTTTATTAAAGGAGACCTAGTATGTGTTTCCTCTATTGTTTGATCACACAATAACCAGATAATGACTATATTCATTATGTATATAGCAAACAGACATGTATTTGTTGATGCAGTTCTTCTCTCGTGTTCTGAAATTGGATAGAGAAAACTTGGCATATGAACAAGTAACTGCACAACTCACAATCTTCTCACCTGAATTTGTGTAGAGTGGTAGTGACCAAGTAGTAGCCTTCTAACATACTAAGAGAGTGAACATTATCTGTTCAGCACATAAATGTATGAGCAGAGCAACAAACTGCTGTCAGCATTCACCTGTGGCAACTAATAGTATTGCAACGGAAAAATCTCCTGCAGCCAATAGATCACCATTAAAAAAAGAAACATCTGTAAAACTGTTGACGGAGCAGATCATCCAGCTCCAAAGAGTTGTTTTTGTCCTTTCTGCCCAGCGAGCAGAACACACACCATCTATATGTCCAGTTTACAGTTTCTATAATGGAGCCATAGTATCTTGGTCAGCATGTTGTCGATTTGACCAGAACATCTAATCTAAGAATACAACCTCACAGGGCCAGGTCTTGTTTTTCATTTGTCTTATCTTGTTGACACACCATGTATGTTTGAAGAGGTTTTGTCTGCACTGGTAGTGTTTTCTCGCTCTGTACATTCAGTCACGGCTTTACTGTTTGCCTGCTTGTCAAAAGCGGAACAAGAATCTGCTCTGTATATAGAAATTCTATTAATACCACAAGGTATAAATAAACCCCAAGGCTGATGGACAGCTGACAGCTGCCAATTTGGACAGCTCTCACTGGGCATTCAGGGGCCCGTATGTCTCACTGTCATTTGCAGCAGCGGCATTTTGGAGATATACTTTAACACTGGTTCTACTTTTTCACAGTGTTAACAGGGTAAATACTTGTCTGAATACCAAGTGTTCTTAGCTTTTGAATTTTTGAGACTGAGTGCGATACACCAATAAGAGTGGTTCATTGTTCGTCACATTTGAATATTACAACCCACTGCAGGTTTGCATTCTATTCTGGGCTATTTATTCCTGGATATACAGGCTCTGTCCTGTCTCTTCTTGCCCCTGGCAGCCATTGCAGCCATCACACTCATATCCACCCACTCCGAGAAGTCACAAAGGCACTCAAGGCAAATAGGACAGTTCAAACAACAGTGGGAAAAAAAAACTGACCCTCGTACGGTTTTCTCCTTTAAATAAGGCCAGGTTAAGCCACATTTTGCCAAATGTGGGGAACTGACTGAGGTGGGTGGGGTTAAGAAACGATGAAATGCTGCTAAACCCAGAGCTGTACTGAGCTGCGCTGCAGTAAAATGACAATGTGCCGTTCCCTCATTATACACCAGGACCGGCATAATCTCTTCTATTGAAATCCAATGGTTAAACTGAGACCCCTAAAATAGTAAGTAGTCTCATTAATGGCTGTGACTTATACTGTTGTGTATTTTACAGTTTGTGCTGACACTGTAAGAGAGGCGTTAAAGTGTATTTTCTTTGTCAGGGAGCACTAAAAACACACATTACCATATTTATTACTTCTATTTTATTTTTCACTCTTTTATAATCCTATATGCTTACATTAGTGATATTAAAATCAGTCATAAACAAGTGTAATGTGAAATGAACTGCTCATAGGGATGAGTGCTCAGAAACTTGTGCACTTCCCCTCAGCTCTACAGAAAACTGTTTTCATTTTGCAGACAATTTGTCTTCTGCTTTTTGCTTACTAGCTCAGAATCAGAATAAGCTCCCGCTGTATTGTTCATGATGGTAAAACAACAGCAATAAATAAGGCTGGATGGCATATGCAATTGCAATTAGCAATGCATAACAAATCCCATTAATACAGACGTCCAGAGAGGGTGTAGAACTAACGATTTCCCTTTTCTTTCTTACTCCCACAATAATTGCAAGATAAAGTAATCTGAACGTGAACATTAAATTTGCTGTGATCACAAATAACTGGATTTTGCACAAACAAAATCTCACTCAATTATATTTTAGTTTGTAACAAGCGTATGTTGTGCTCTGAAACTACAACAACAATAATAATGATAATTAAACTCTAAATAACTAAATGCTTGTTATGCCATTATCAAAAGGGATAAAAACAAACAATGATTTCTTCAATGAGGCAGGCTGTACAATGATATGATGTCTTCTCCCATCATTCCTGTGTAGCGTGAGTAAACAATTTCACCTAATGGGTTAGTGGGTGTTATCTCCCTCTTATTCTTGTGCTAATTTAAAAAGTGCTGATTTGGCTTCAGTGTCTCATTGAGGCATACTTGTAAGGTTTGTGGGACTATTACACGCCTGTCTGACCAAGGCCAGTGTGCCTGTAAATGCACTGCAAACCACATATGTGTCCTCTACACTGTACAGGACTGGGCTTTGTAATTCACATGTCTCTGAGGTTAAGAGGCAATGTCACCTCAGAGTAGTGAAGCGCGCATTTGGCATTTTAACAGTGTGAAAATGTCACTTGGTAGATTGATGTGGATTTCTGAAAGCATTGTGTGTTTTGGTTTGATGTCACGCTCTTATTTAGATTAACTGCTCTGTGCCACCACTTGTATATTATGAGTGTGCTTTTAGGAGGTGGGTGGGAATTGGAGTTGCAATCTGTGAATGCAGATTCATCGGTGCACAGCGACGTTTCAGTCTCGCACAAGCCTTCTGTTCAGCACTGTTTCCAGACTGTCCCACATGGCCCTGACTCCAGTTTTGAATCAAATCTACTTTGCTGTGTGTCTTTTTAACCTCCTGCACACTTAATACTGTGTGTTTCTGTGGGACAGCATTCTAATTGTGTTACAAAACAGAAGCTGCTCATATTGCACAAGGTGTACGTTTTCTAATGGAACGAAAATAACTATATTGAACCACTCGGTTCATGTGACTCCTATTTTCTACCTGGTGTCTGCTGCCATCTTCAAAGTCATCAAAGTCAGAGGAAATGTCAGTGTTAAAAATGGAAAAAAAGTGGACCCTCACTAACATGAAAGAGACCAAGGTTCTCTTCAGATTGTGTGCAGTCCAGATGCTCAGAGCGATGAGGGTGTCCCCAGTGAGGGAGGGGGAGCTGACACCACTGCAGCATGATTCATAAGCCTGTGTCGAAATCATTCTAGCGACAGTGTAAAATATATATAATTCCAAATCAACAATGGATGAAATGACAATGACTCATGCAGCCTATGTGTTGCTCACAAACAGTTTTGTGCAACTTTTATATATACACACACGCACGCACGCAAACAGGGTCTGGTGTGTAAAATCGAACATAATTGAATCAGATATTTAATTTTAAATGAGACCTGTGGTCCACAACCGGTCTGCTGCTTTGGGAGTTTACAAGGTGATTGGAGCCAACGTGTTGAGAATTTACAACTGAATGTGTTGTCAGTCCTTCACAGAACTAATGTACAGAGACAAACAACTATTGAACCACAGTCACACCCACAGACCAAACTAGGACTCAAACGTGACGCCAATGCTTTTCTTAGTTCAACGTGTCAGCAGACTAACATGATGGCCTGCAAACACAGGGTATCACTGAGGCCAATGTGCATGTAATTTCAACAGTATTTTGCATAATCAGCCAAATCACACTTCATTACATTGCATCACATTGCGATACATCACACACAGTCTGTGTTTATCCATAAAGCAAACTCAGATGGACAGATGGAAATTCTGACGTGAAGCAATTGTTGCATTAAAGACTATAAGGAGTCACCTAAGTGATCATAATTAACCCAGTGGACATACTGTAAGAAAACTCATTCATCCCTTAATTGAAAAATAAATTGACAGAAATGAAAAGGTTTTCTCGATAACGCATAACCACACATCTTTGTAGAGTGTGTGTGTGTGTGTGCGTGTGTGTGTGTGTGTGTGTGTGTGTGTGTGTAGTAAACTGCTGCTGTGCAGTGGTGCTGTACGCCCCTCTGCGCTCTGTCACAGCGGGTCATAAATCTGCCCTGACTTGCTAAGGCGTATACTCACCCACATACAGTAGCTCACAGACTCAACTCATCATGGCCAAATGCCAAGATCAGTTTAGAGGGCACAGCAGATTTTCCGTGCTTCCTATTCCTCAAACCGATTAGCATTTCACTGATTCTGCTCTTTGCACCAGCACAGCAAAGAGAGGATAAACTCTATGTGCTCTTTGCACTTCCTATCAGATTTAATTTCAACAACCATTCTAATTCTTCCCCCTGGTGTTATACTGATTTTGATCAGTGTAATTAACCAATCTCACTTGCAGTGGGGCTATAGTTTCGATGCTGACTTGCAGCTGCGACATTTTAAACTTTTCCCCGTAAGCAGAAAAAGTCCCTCTCTCGACACATTTGGATGGTTGGCAGCTTTCAATACGGCAACATCAGACACACACTGGGCAAAATGTTGTCATGTTGCACAAAGTCTGCAGAACAGGTCCACTTCTACACTGCTGGGACATTTATCTGCATGTTGGGTCATGAATATAAATAGTTATCAGTGTTAATGACCTAAGAGCACGTTGGTAAACAGCATGATTTGGCAGCCGTCCATCTGTCACTGTTGTGTAAAGGGGAGGGGTCGCATGTGTGAGAGCGCAGAGGGACGGGAGGACATGCTGCGATAGTGCATCTTTCACATGCCCAAATGCAAACATGCTTTGTATTCAATGTAAAATAGTTCAGATTAAATGTCAGCTTTGATCAAACGTCCCTCAAACACTTTAAACGTGTAATGCATGATAAAAGAGGCGTGTGTGACCTTGAGTCAGTGAGATGTATGTTCATGATTAGATTGTAATGACTGCGCACCACACTGTGTCATTTCTGAAGCTTGTTATCATGGACCACAAACTATTAGGAGTCATGGATATTGTACATATACAACATAATATGTATATTCATATACACATACATGCAGTGTATGTATATTACACAGTTAAAATGAGGGTACATGCAGCTGTATAGAGACATAATGTGATCCACTCATGTTCACTTTTTCCATATTTTCCATATAATATGTCTGAATTAGATGAAATGGTTCTCGATCCTTTTCTTCATCCACAGAATAATGTTCCGTCAGTAAAACCATATAAGCTGCTCAGTGAATCCACTGGTCTCACTGGAAATGTGTTGCGCTGTCCTCGTGCCAGCATTCACAGATTATTCAGCAACCTCCAGGCAGAGTCAGACAGTCTCACACTCACAGTGGGCACTTTGAGTAGAGAGAACACCAAACACAATTTGATTGTGAACAACGGAGCATTGCCTCATCATTTCTCGGAGGCATCTAGCTGTGGTTTCTATGATCCGAGATCATTATTGCAGCTGTCAGTAAGGTAACAGTCACTGAGAGACATCAGGTTTCTTAAATTTCAGCAGCAGCCAAACGAAAAAAAAAACATTTAGTAGGAAGTCTGCTGATTTCTTGATTTCTTGCTGGCATCTGATGTTTTCAATGTCATGCTTGCGAATCTGATGCAACAGCGAGAGAGATATTATTGATGCAGCATCTCCAGGACACTGTATGAGCAAAAATTCTGTATTGCGTCATGCTGAACATGAGGGTTTATCACTCCGGCCGCGGGGTGATAGTGTTTCAAACGCTCCACCTGAACAGGTGTGTTTGTTTTGGGGAATAATACAAGAGACCTGTATGTAGCTTAGCTTTTATACAAACATCGACTGTGCATACAGTGCGAGATAATAGGAAAGACAAGGACGTAGCCTGCAGATCCATCAGGGAGAAGCTATTAATGCGACGAGAGAGTGACTCGTCAGTCACATGAAAGGACGAAATCTGCGTCCCCGAATGCAGAGGAACAATGAACTCTCCAATGTACATTTTGTTTTACCTTCTCTGTGAAACTGCATAATAACACACCACTTTTAAATGCAGGAACTCAAAAGAACATGGAGGAAAAGTGCAGCATATTTTTTGACAATTAATCAATAGGTACCATTGTGAACTCATCAATCCTCCTGGCTTATTTTCATCAAGGAATTAAGCAGTGAAATAAAGTTTTAAAAAAAACAAACTTGAAGTGCATTCAGTCAAGGAGAAGCCAAACAAAGCATGAAAATAAAAAGCAGGTATTTTAGGTTGTGATTCACTGACTGGGTTCGTGTTGCCTTGCTACTTTTCACAGCGTGTACGCAACTCAGCTCTTGTAATTTATATCTATTGACCATCTTTAATGACTCGAAGCTACATGTTTTATCAGATCACCACGCTTCATTATTTCTAATTATTACACAGCCATGTCCAGCACAAAACACTCATTATCAGTGCTTTGACATATGCATATAATATGAATGTATTGCCTGCATTACAGCATGTGTGCGGGTGATTGTTTTGCTTGAGGGCCCCACAGCATTTATTTTAGCACGTGGAGGCTTTGGCTATTTTCTTAATATTTTATAACCTATATGTGTATTGCATGGATCTGCTGGCATGTACGTGACCTATTCTTTTATCTTCATCTCTGCATAGTGTGAACGTTGCTATTATTACCCAGTCTGGCAGTAATCCTGGCTGCACCCCAGCAGATGGTGCGGTGATGATGTCTCAGTTCCTCAGCCCTCTGTCCTCTACGCAGACCCCTGTGAAGCCACTCTCTGACTAATGGTTTCCTGTTCATGTCAGAAACACGGTCATCAGGGGGACAGGCATGCGTGACGCGTTCTGCTACTGCTCTTATCAGACCAATTTACGACTATTCCCTCCAGTGGGAAGCAGTTGACCGGGGGCTTGTTTTTAAGCTCATTAATTGGGGACACGGGGAGGCAATCAGAGGAAGAGTTTTGATTTTTGGTTTGGAAAATGTTTCCCACAATGGGTCCATTTTCTGGGCTCCAGGGACCTGTGTGTGTGTGTGTGTGTGTGTGTGTGTGTGTGTGCGTGTGTGTGTGTGTGTGCGTGTGTGTGTGTGTGTGTGTCCTCAGTGACATGCGGTAACCTTCAGACTCAATTCTGCTTAGAGAGACAAGTGAATGTCCTTCATACAAACACAGAAACATGACTGCGAGTGCTTTTTGTGACCCCCCATTAGGAGCATTGCTCCTATTGAACCAGCTCTTTTGTGCATTTCTGCTGCTCTGTATATCTCTTCAGCTTTTGCAGACAGAACTCTTTACATTGTCCAAATTATCAGCTGAACTCATTTACTCTTTAAATACAGACTTTTCAAATTGCAGACAGAAATGCTCTCAGCTTTCCAGCGGTTGGCCTTGGGAGCCTATTTTCCGGTACAGTGAATCAGCATGCCTTTTCAATAGGTCAGGGATCAATATGGTGACTCAATAGAGTAAAACAAACCAAAACAATTAGCCAAAAGACACCAAAATGCCTCCTGAAGTTGAGGAGACATGCTGCCTAGGGTGGTAATTCTCTGTATGTTTCATATAATTCCTTATCACGTTATTTGATTTGTCGTTTGAATCAAAAGCTTGTTTACTACAATCGTAAAAAAGAAATTCATATATACATTGGATGAAGTAAAGTCTTAAGCCTGTTAATTAGGAAATGGTTTGGGATTGAGTGCCACCAAATCTGTGGAAGTGGTCTTTTTGTGTGATTTATAGACATTAACAGGAAACATATCACCAGCTTTATCATTCCTGCCACAATAACCAGTCACAATAACCTGCTGTTATTGTAATCGGAAAATAACTTCAAGCTGGTTCTTTCTTTTGAAACACAAAGTATAGCGTTTAAAGCGCAATTCAATATCTTGCAAGCGACAATTGTATTTTTCACTCCTGGAGCTGAGGGGAGTTTATGGCAGAGCACTTCAGGCTGTTAAACAGCTGTAGTTATCTCCTTTGTGCTGCAGACCCTTCAGATAATGACAAACCTGTTGAGATTCATGGATTTATGCGGTTCTCCTCCACTCAGAGTGGCTCTTTGGGGTAAAATTTGATGACTGATTACTGTTTAGAGGCGAGCGGTCTACTAAGTGTAGTAAATGAAATGCAGGACATTCATGAAGTCCATCAACACACGTATTAGCAAGCCTCTCAAGAATTCGAGTTATTTAGGTGCAGTCTTTACAACTCGCTTTAATGAATGCTTTTGGTCTTTAATGAGACTGCTCAGTTTAAACCCTGTCTGCGATTGCTCCTCACAATATGTGATTTCAACTCAACCAGTGGTGATACACGCTGACCTAAACCCTGAAATCACCACAGCCCCCGACAATCCATCAATCAGCCCTTCCCCCTTTTCATTTCCCCACACTCTGATAACTACCAAAGCATCTTCTCCTTCTCCTTCCCTTAAAACTGTCAAACGGTAAAATGGATACTAATGGCACCATTTCCATCATGTTCTTCTTGGTTGAATCTCTAGTGTGTAATTAAGTGTGTAAGCATCATTAGCTGTTGGGACATATCATTATTTTCAACATTGAATGGAGCATACTGTATTTAATGTTATTGGATAAATATTCTCTTGGGGCTTTGATTGAATTGGATTATTACACGTATGATTTCCTGCCCATCAAGTTCTTCTGTGTTACATGTCTCATCCAGCCTGGACACAGCAAAGAGATTAAAGAGCTCACCGAGGTCGACGTCTCGATCATTGTTGGGGACTGGTTGTTTGAGGTGTAACCATTAAGTCAGAGTGTTAAAGTAGAAATGAAGAGGTCAGTGTGGAAAAAAAAGTCACACGGTGTTTGCATCCTTGGTTTCAGTTTGCTTGTCCTTTGCTCGTTCCCTTTTTCCCTAATGCGTCTTGACACAGTAGTCTGGAGTAATGGCTCTGAAATGCTACACTGAATCGATGCCTGGTGCCTTTTCCTCTCTTATGTCATTTACTTGGTAATGGGGGACAAAACAGAAGACCGTCTCTGTGTGCACTGAAAAGATGTAATCTGTTTTCCCTCTGATTCCGCTGGGTTAGAGAGCGTTGGGCCGCTAATTAATTAACTATAAAACAGGGAAATAGGATTTCACCAAAGGGCTTAATTTGGGTAATTGCTGCCCCTGTGTGTTACTGAACTACTGTAAGTCACTGTGTGTCTGTGACAGCGGCAGATTATTCACCATCTGATGTGATGTTAAAAAACCTCCACAGGTCTATGCCAGTGTGTGTAGCCATGAGGTGTGTGTGTACATATGGAGTTATATTTCCTCTTGTCTCTGAAAAACAATCAGAATCAATCATTGTTGATCTAAATGACCCAGCGTGTCAACAGCAAACCCACATGAGAGTGGTTTCGAGTGCGAGAGATAAGGTCGAAAAAGCCATTTTGGGTATCATAAAAGGAGTATTGGCTAGATATTGATGCCATTTATTACCTGACAAGGATGGTTACAGACGGGCTGTGAGTTAAAGGAGGGAATAGCACGGCCCTAATGCTCCGGGAAGACTGAAATGGAGGATAGCCGTGATGAAAGAATCAATTAACCTTGGCCTGGAAGTGAACTAGTTGATCTTTCGGCACGATTTTATTTGTTGCATGACATTGTGTATGGGCTTAGGTGTGTGTCCTTACACTGGCCCTGAGATAGGAGTGTGGGTAGCCTCTTTTCCCCGTGCGAGCACACAACCACAGATTGTACGAGCAGAAATGTGCAGTGCATGTGTGATTTTGTTTTTCTGCCGACATAAATCGTTCTTATATACTGATGATTTGTACAGATGAAATTAATTAAACCTTAAACCGTGGTTCCCCAACCTTGAAAGAGGTACAACAAATGGTTACCTGTGACACACATCATGATGGAGAAACCTTCATCTAATGTACAGCAGAGTCCATAAATCTCCTCCCCTCCTCTCCTCTCCTCTCCTCTCCTCTCCTCTCCTCTCCTCTCCTGCCTCAGCTTGAACATTCAGTCTAATTGACCACGAAATCAGAAAATAGCAGGAAGCCCAAACACCCAACACAGAGGAAAAAAACTAGACTGCACAAGACTTAGCTAAGCTTATTCCTGTTATCCACCTCCCCTCAGTCTAACCCCTGTGTCCTTGATTTGTCAGGTCCACCAACAGCAATCAAAAGTAAATACTGTCTGTAAGTGGATCTTTCCTGACAACACAAAACATTTGTATTGTGAAGCCAATGAAGCCCTGTTGTTTTCGCTGTTTTATGTATGTTTTACATCATTATCATTACTGCCACAAATGTTTACGAATTTAAAACCCTCATTTAGATGTGAGGTCGTTTTGCTTTCATGCACCGCTTGCCTCATCTCGAACCAGAGAGATAATTTCGAGAGGAAACTGAAGACATTTTAATTGAAAATCTGTTTTTAGCCTCACTTCGGGGACTAACTGTCTGCTCCGTCTGCTCTCCGCAGGTTTCGGGATGACAACACCTGTGACGGTCGCAGGCAAGGTGTTCTTGATCTTTTACGGGCTCCTGGGCTGCGCTGCCACCATCCTCTTCTTTAACCTTTTCCTGGAGCGCATCATCACACTGCTGGCCGTGGTGATGAAGGCTGTGAGGGAGCGGAGAATCAGGAACAGTGGGCTTCTCCCACCAGGCATCCGCCATGACTTCTCGGCCTACTCCCTCCCAGGCTGGAAGCCCTCTGTGTACCATGTGATGCTGATTCTCGGCCTATCAGCTATCACTATCTCCTGCTGTGCATCAGCCATGTACAGCCCCGTGGAGGGCTGGGCGTACTTAGACTCGCTCTACTTCTGCTTCGTCACCTTCAGCACCATCGGCTTTGGGGACTTTGTGAGCAGCCAGAGCGCGGCTTATCAATACCAAAGCCTCTACAGGGTTGCCAACTTCCTCTTCATGCTAATGGGTGTGTGCTGCATCTACTCCCTCTTCAACGTCATCTCTATTGTCATCAAGCAGGTGCTCAACTGGATCCTGGAGAAAATGAGCTGCTTGTTTTGCCAGCGCTGCAGTAAGGCCAGCGCCTTCCTGGGCAGACGCAACGCCATCCGCCCGGGCTCCAAGGGTCGCCAGGGTCGCTCTGGCCACCCGCCCGACCCTGAAGGACCTTGTGATAGTGACACCGAGGGACGCAGACTATCAGGGGAGATGATCTCGATGAAAGACCTGGCAGCGTCTAACAAAGTGTCACTTGCCATCATGCAAAAGCAGCTGTCTGAGTCTGCCAACGGATATCCCAGGACAGTCTGCGGCAGCTCCCGCCATAATGGTTTCTCTGGGGGGGTTGGCGCCCTCGGTATCATGAACAACAGACTGGCAGAGACGAGTAACTCCAGGTAGAGGGCACAGGAGCTGAAGACTGAGAGCTCTTATTGCTGTACTGTGTAAGAAACCCTGAGGCTTTTGAAATGGATCACCAGTGTAATGTGTCATGCATGATACAACTCATTTTCCTTTTGATACTTATGGAATCACATCCCTGTGGTGATAATGCAGGTACTGACAATGAAGGTTTGGTGGTTTAATAATGCAGGCATGAAGAGAGAACCACAGAGACAAATACAAATATTGTAAGTGATTGATTAGTGTGGGGATTACCCATCATCCTTTGCATTACCATCAAACCTAAACCAGAACAAATCTATCTCTAAAATATCAGCATATGCCTTTTATGCACACTCAATATATCAGAACTGTGTGACTGAACTGTGCAACTATAAAGGAGCCAAGGGAAGTAAACAGTACAAACCTTATTGTTTGGAGTGTTTCCCAACTTATTTGAATGTACATATTTAATAGTGATATAAACATAACAAGTAATCACAAGGATATAGCACATACCGATCTATGCATTATACTTCTCATGCATTTCTTTGCACCATTTCTAGACCTTCTCTCGATTGTGCAAACCCCACTCTTTCTTGACACAGGTCAGGTTTTTACCCTCAGGTGATTTGTTTCATTTCTGGGGGCGAGTGTGGAAAGTTCTTTTTTTTTCTAAACATGGCCATGATGTAGCGGAATTTGTCAGGGCTGCAGAGAGAGGAGGTTTTAAAGAGATTAAGACGCCACAAAGAGTAGTTCCCCATTGCTCAAGATGGAGAAAAGAGCGGCCCTGAAGAATGAAAACCCATTTCTTTTGAGAGAGCAACTGGACATCTTATCAGCTCTGAACATGCTTTGGCGTCCCAAGGCTTTGACTTGAAGGGTAAAAGAAGGTACCCTCCAATTGCTTCTGTATTTTTCTTGCTCACAGCTGTCTGCAAGGAAAACAAATGATAATGGCTTTCGGTCTATTAATTACTCTTTGAATGCTAAATGTAAATGTGTTTGTTTATTTATGTTTGAAGTCAAATATAATGGAGATGAGGGAGGCAATGTATGGCCGGTTGCATCCCGCAGGCACGTTATGTTAAATGATGCAGATCAAACGTAACCAGTTCAGTCTGAGATGCTGGAGTGGGACACAAACCCCTAAAGACATCTCTAACTTGCATTGGTTTACCTTTTGTGGACAAGTTCTGTTTTGGTTTAGGAAAACCTTGCAGGTGCTTTTCTGTCGGTACAACAGGGCACGATGCGAAAGCCTGCAGAAACCGATTTTCCTCTTTAGTATGAAGGTGCAGCTGAGATTTATTGGACCGAGTGTGTTTTCGGAGGATGCGGTGCTATAATGTGAGGCTTCATTCTCAATGTCTGCGCTATCTCTTCCAAGGCATGTTGATTTAACATTGTGCGATAGTATTAAATGTTTGCACAACCCAACAGTGGGGAGGACGTCGATAAACTGTCTGGGAGTCTGAGACAACAATCGTCATATCCAAATTCACACCCGATACCGATCTCTAGCTCTCAGACCAACTTTTCCTGCTGCAGGTCTTCAGCATCTAATATTATTGCAGGTCGCTTGCTTCATTTCTCTCTGTCCTCTCTGCATTCCCTTCACACTCACTGCACCAACAACCTCCTGCTTCCATTGCAGTTCTCTCCTCGCGACCATTACCCTTACACTGTGAATATAAGACATGCCATAAATGTACATATATATACTGTATATATATATATATATCTATATAAAAAAACTGGAACTTCTTAAAATGCGCTTTTTAATAAGGTGCGTCTGTTCTTTGCTGTATGTCTTCACTTCAGAGCATAGAACTGAACTATTTCCTTTATCCCCCAGTCTCACCAAGAGAAATAGAGAAAATGACTCAGGTAGTTAACTCTTCAGGCTTGTCTTAGTTTTTTCCTGCATGCCATTATGGTAAAGCCATAAAGATAGATGTATATAAAACTCTTTAAAATCTATTTTTATACTTCCAGTGTATCTACATGTTGTCAACTGAAGAAGTCACTGTCACGTCTCGAACACAGTCAGTCAACAGGCTGATGAAATGCATCATGTCGAAACTGAACTACCCCCTAAAAACATGGATTGAGCACACAACACATCTTAGATAATTTTTGGAATCATGCATATTCACTGTCTTGTAGACAGTCAGATGATTGATAGAGCGTTCACTTCCTTACAGTAAATATGAATACTTTTTTTTTTGGTTTATCATAAGGATCGGATCGTATTATTTTAAGGTGGACTAGCCCACTCAGCTGGTGTTTACAGAACAAGGCTAATTGTTTCCCATGTTTCCAGTCAGAAAACCACTTATATCCTGGAGTCCTAGCTGGTTGTTTAATAACTGGTGCTGAACAAGATATAGTTTGGCCCATAATTCCCTCTTTATACGATGCTAAATTAACTTTCTGTCAGTATATTCTGAAAAAAGCAGCACATCTAAAGCTCTGTAATACACCAAAACTATACATATACAATTTAAATTCATATGGGATACAGGCAAAATGATTAGTTTTATGACTATCCAGGTACTGACCCTATTCTCTGTCTTTATGCAAAGCTAAGCTATCCAGCCTCCGGCTCTGGCCTCATATTAATGAACACATGTATTTCCGAAAATGTACATTTTGTCCCCTAACAGTTCCCAACAGAGAGGTTACAGCAGCGTTAGCGTTTATTGTTGATTGGATGTGAAGCTTGCGGCGCCACAGTGGGTTCTTGTGTCGCCACGCTGCTGTTAACTGTGACAGTAGTGACAGTGAAAAGTGTCAGGCCCTGGGACATTTTCATAGGGGTAAGGCCATGCTGTAGCAGATGACATACTGCTGCAGTATGCCACCAGAGGAGGAAAGTTGCTGGCGTGTCTCTAGAATAATGATTCTGATGTTATACACTATGTGAAGCTTCATTTCCCCCTGAGCTTTTTAAAGTTACAGTGGCAGAGCTTTCAGGTTTTCTAACACATCTTTTAACGCTCCTGTCATTATCAGCTACATCACATCCGTAACCTTATTTCCACAAGGAGTGTGTGTGTGTGTGTATGCATCTGTGTCCGAAAGACTGAAAATGTAAACTGAACGGTGAAAGAAATTGCATTCCAAAATAACATCCACCAAATGGTATTTGATTCAGAACAATGTCCATTAGGAATAAGTTTTCCTTAAGTCTGAAACATGTGAAGCTTTTAAGACACTGACTCTAGTATTTAATGTTTGCTTACCTAAAATGCATGCGTGTCTTGAGGTCAGATGCCTTACTTTAGTCCTTGCATATTACAAAAAGGTTCCTTATTGAAAAGATCTTAGTGTTTAGAGCTTGTGTGTTGTACTACACAATCCTTTTGCATTTTGCAAAATTGATCTCCATTGATTGCAATGGTTTTAACTGCTCCACTCTACACTGTGTCTTCTGTAAGAGGAGACAGGTGGTCTTAGGATTTACTGTATGTTTGTTATCAGCGGAAAAGCCTCTTTAATGTGATGCCAATGATTTATCTGTTTAGTGTAATTAAATTTCTTCTGTCCTCATCCAACATGAAATTAGACTGAAATTATGTAAAATGTTAAGGCCCAAACAATTGGTGTATGACGTGGATGAACATTGCAGACTTGGATCCCAGTGCTATAAACCTTCATGCACAGTTGTCAGTGTTAGTCTAATCGCTATAAATCAACGCTGCTAATGTGTTTTCTCCAATCAGCACACTGCATCGTGTTCACACTGGGAAATGTGCAGTCAGCAGGAGTTTGACTGTCAGTTAGTTTCAATAAAACAAACATGCTCCATATCTGTTACACACTGAATACTATAAAAACAGCTGATTGAAATAAGCAGAGACTGGAGATGTTTATGTTACGGGCTTCTGCTCTTCCACATCTGAGGAAGAGAGTGTGAACCCTTTCGTATTATGAGACTGTTAAAGCCTTTCGTTTCAGGAACAAAATGCATGCACATTCATTTGGCTCGAGCACATTGGAAATGGCTGTTGCCGGCAGGCAGGTAAACAGCTGAGTGGCTTGGTAACAGAATGATGTATTAAAGTTTTGCTTGGCTGCTTCTGATCCTTAACAAGAGTTGTCAGCTTTGATCTGGAGCTTGATTTCCAAAATTCGTAAGGGCATATGTTTCCTTTCTGTCCTTTTTTTTAATAAAGACAGATGATATAGAGCCACAAACTAAATTCAGATATTAAAGGACCAGTTCCTTTGCCTCCATAAGAATTTACATCTACACCTTGATGTATGTCTTCTGTTGCTTGCATTGTGGTTTTAACATCCAGTTAATGTATGCAAATGAATTATGTTTGCAAGTTGCACATTTATACCAATGATTGTACTTTTATATTCATGGAATTAAAAGTAAAACCTATACGAAACAAGAAGGGGTTTCATTACATTATTTGGAATTAATAAGACACTGAGCAACAGACTTTGTGAGTGAGGCATTCCTCCTTCCAGTTTGTAATTTTACATATGACTCGGATGTTGACATGATTGTAAGTCAAGAGCTTGATTCTTGCAATATTACATGATTACAACATGACGTTCATAAAAGATAATAACCAAATAGTTCAGTGCATAAACTCTGGAAGCCAAAATGTTACACCTGGAAAGAGAATGAAGAGGATATGGAGTGTTAAGTTGTGACCTTTAAAGGTGCTGTTGGTTGGATTATTACACATTCAGAAAAACTGAATGTCTCCCTAACTGCTACGCTAACCACCTGCCAAATAAACATTTGTAAAATGCGTCTTTATAAAATTAACATCTCATTTCAAAAAAGTGACAAAATAATTAGGTTTCTTTTGACTTTTATTAAAAGCGCATTCGATTGTGATCATAAACGCGATGTTGTTTCAAACCAGTGATAAATCAGTTTCCCTGCAGATCACACACAGTTTGCTGAGTGGGTAATGGATTGTTCAGGATGTTAGTCATAAAGGGAAACCTGTAATTGCATTCATTATTGAAATGAGTCTGATCCCAGCAAATTATGCAGAACAGCGACATACATTATCCCATTGCACAGAGGTTAAGAGCAGTCTGTGTGGAGGAAATGTCTGTACTCATCAGTAATTTGCTGTTTATAGCAGGAAAGCTGTTTTTCTTCTGTCAGGAGTGATAAACAGTCCAATATTAATTAACGCCCAACTAGCACGACTGCGGTTTCCCCTTCACTTACGCGGAACACTTTTGATCACTGGAGTTTCTGTTTTGCTGAAATATCTGCACGCTGCCAGACATTTTGAATAACTGTAACTGTAAACACCCATAAATAATAGATCACGCAAAAATAAATCCAACTTAACTGCAACACGGCTCTGAGGCTCGAACAGAGTTTGCTAGTTTTAGATAGTAATGGGGAGAGGGAAAAAAACAAATGTGTGTGTTTGTGTGTGTGTGTGTGTGCGTGCGTGTGTGTGTGTGTGTGTGTGTTTTTGTTACCCCTCTCTGGACATGCAAACAAACCTTTACGCCACAACAACACAGTGTGAAGAATGAGATGTGTGCTACATCATTGCTTCTACTGCAGACACCTTGATAAAACATAATTCATCTTCAGGGTTGTATTGTCCAAATAATCCTGGATGGCAAATTGATGAGAATCAGGTTTTACTAAAGCTTTGTCAAATTAAATAAGTTTGATCGCTCTAAGGAGAACATTAAACACATTGATCGGGTGATGATGCATTGAAGTGGCAGCAAGTCTGTGGAAAATCATCATTTGTGATTGCAGGGTCCTGGATACTGAAGGATATAATCTGAAGTTAATTTGGTTTTGTTTTACAGTGATTCCATATTTACCGTACTGCTCCATAAACACTCACCCCTGCAACAGATGTGTAATAATCTGCACCTGAGAATAGCCCTAGTTTCTCCTGTCTGAGTAATATTTTGCTCAGCTGTGTCCTTTTTAAACCATGAAAGTGTATTTTCTTGTTTTGAAGTTTTTTTCCATTACCATGAAAAGAATGCGCTTGAGCCTTGAAGAGCTGCAGACAGGGAAATAAAAGTAAAGAGAATTAAAAGAGTGTGAGAAGCGTTGCTGGTTTGAGTATTTTGTTGAGATAGATGATAATAAACACAAACATTGAATATCAGCAGCCTTTTCTGTTAATAAGTAACAAGGCAGCAAAATAAATTACAGTTACAGTATGTTCTCACTATTTAGCCTACAGCTATAGTTCCTGATTGTCAGATATAAAAAGAAATTTCAAGCAGAGACCGCATGCTGATGATAGAAATGTATGATGTCTGAAACCACTCTTTGTAATAAAGGAAGGACTCGTGAAACATTTATAAGGATAGAGAACTTGCACCTGTGACTAAAGGATTAATGTATCACCAGTACTACTTTATGCATTTAAATAAGCACTGCAATAATGAGGTTAATTGCTTCAGTTGCTCTCAATGGCCAGAGTCTATGTGGTCTTTATATCCGTGTCATAACCTGGGGCATTAATACATTTAGTCACATTGAGAATCCCTTTGAACCTTTTCTTATACAAGCCTTTCATGTGCTGTGAAAGTAGCCACTGTTCTATTAATCTATTCAGGATGCTCATGGGGAAGTCTGCAAAAATAGCCTGCAGTCCTCTAATGGTATCCGAAAGAACCCCAAGCCAATGAATGCGAGTTGGGTGTGAAAATCAAAATAGGACATTCACATGCATAGGGGCTAAGTGATGAGGCAATTACCCTCTAACATCTCCTCTGTCACTTACTGGTGGAACAGGGAAATAGGAAGCGAGGGGTTAACAGATAAGAGAAACTCACCATTTCAGCTAATGAAGTTCAATATGATGTCCTCCCCAGATTAACACATAGCAATGTTTACTAATGCATAAATTATTCAGTGTCAGCCCGCTTGGATGCAATAAACCACACAGTTCAGGGAAGATAAAGTGGGACCAGTAGTAATCAAGCCGGAGGTGTGAGTAAAACCTTTCAGCTTCGATCACCTGGAAAACAAGACCAAAAACATGAATTCAATTTAACTGTAAAAATGTAGACTGCTCTGTGTACAGCGTTGCAAAGTGGGAATTCCAACGATGATGGAACAATTCGTCCTTTATGGTCAATTTTTGCACATTATGTGTCTGTGTAATAACCTTGCTGCAGAGCCTGCGCGACTAGTTGGATCTAAATGTAGACAAATTTGTTCATATTGCATGAAAGAAAAAACATACTGTACACTGTTAGAGCTTTTTCCATCTCTCTTCTCTTCTCCCATGTTCCCGTTTTCCCATTCACACTAATAATCTCCCTCCGTCCAGAGAAAGAAAGTGTGAGACACTGCAGTTGGTGTTGAATCTGCTGACTGCACTATCACTGCCCCCCCCTCCCCCCCTCCCCCTTCAGCTCCCCCAGATGCAGCTGAATAAAAATGTGACTGAACCCTACACATTTATAGTGCGTCAGTGACAGGGAAGAGGTGTGACGGGAGGGATCGCTGCGCGGAGGGAAACTGGTATTAGCAATTTGCCGTAGGACTTAATTTGTCTTTGTGTTTGTGCTGGGCAGAAGTAAAAGTAAAAATGAGCCCCTGTGATTGTGAAATCTGCCCTGTGTTGTGTAAAGAAAGAGCAACGACAGAGACAGAGCCACCATGTTAAGCAGCACGGGCAAAGAGGACAAGATGAGAGCAAGGAAGGAAGGAAAGAAGGAAGGAAGGAAGGAAGGGAGGAGGGGCTGAGCTGTTTTTGTGTTCACTCTGTACAGCCCCAGCAGTGCACAGGGAATCAGTCTCTACATGAGCCTGATGTGTACTCCTCATTATGCTAATAGGAGTCCCATCGAGGACTGCTTTTCGAATACTACTGTCAGGATTGGTTGAAGAAAGACAATACCCAGGAGGAGCAAAAGAGAATAACAATAATGAGAAATAATAACAACAGTTAAGGTGGTGGTGTTGCAGCCAATGAAAGGAAAATGGGGATGAGATGAGTCTTTGTCTTTGTTATCACTCAGTCATATGAGTTATGTTGTTTTTTATTGATTCTCCCCAGCCTTCCCTATATTGATGGTATAGGTGCAGTAACTTAGTGCCTCACAGGATGAGATATTCTCATCCTCATTCATACTTATAAACCAGTCCCAGTTGAACAGACACTAACGTTGTGGCAGGTCCTTTAATGAGAATATATAGGTGATATTTTACATCCTTCACAGTACAGGGAATGGCGGTTGATCATATTTAGCACAATGTTGGTAACATGTATGTAACACAGGTTTCAAGTGTGTTTTTTCTCCTCTACAAAACTTTGCAATGTGGTGACATCGACTGAAAACAGCTTTAAAGGACGATGAATATATCAGATCAGCTTTTTTAACAAACAACTACAAGACTTTAGCAACCTGGTTTTGATAGCTGATAGGGATGGCAGTGAGAAAAACAAACTCCTTCAGAGGCAGGTTCAGCCACCTTGATACAGCCCACACCTTGCTTGATATACTGCTGGGGAGGAAATATTCTCCAGGACAAGATTCCTTTAAAATCACCGATAAGAGACCATTGACTTTTAATCTGCAGCTCTCAGTGAGGGTGGATGGAGGGATGTTATCTTGTAAAGCCACAATTCATGGTTCAAGTGACTGAGCTGTGTTTATTTTTATACACAAATATTGCTTAGCCAGATGGTGGTCACATGACGGAGGGCAGATCAAGATCTAACATTTTAGAATGTTATCAGATGCTGCACCTTACACCTCTTATACCCAGTCGTCTGACACAACTCATTTCTACACGTTTGTAGAAATGTCAATCAGTCAGGTTGAACATCTGAAGAGGACCTCTGTGCTTGGAATACAGATACGTTATCAGCATGGCGTGTGGGGCTCTCTGGCTTGCATATTCATCTCAAGGCATTATACTAAAAAGGTGAAGAAAGAGGTGAGGAAACACTTGACATCAAGCTTATTAGTGCGACTGCTGAGCAAACCCGCTCTGTGAACACTTCACATTCAACAGGAATGAGGCTTTGTCTGCAATGCAGGGGGGGAAGGAAACTGCTGTATGCAGAGGCAATGATAGCATGTAGAAACAAAATTTACATGAAAAAATATATTGTCTAGTTCTTTTTGCTATTGATATTATTGCTCCTGTTGAAGAAAAACATTCCTGTTAAATGTATTTCGACTAATTTTTTAAAAACAAAATAAAAACATCAATATGCCTATTTTTCTTCCTCTCATTTAGAACTGAGAAGCTCTGGCTTCTTATCTACACACACAGCTTTGTCCGTGGAGACGACTCTTTGAGACCGCTGGTGCTGCTAATACTCCTCCCAAATTGATTGTTTTCACACATGACATTTTGTTGTGTTGTTCATGCTGCTTCGTGGTCTGACAGGCATGACCTATTGGCCCCTTGAATTTAATAGAGCCATCCTCAGTGTTATTAGTAACCTCTGTGCTTTCCAGAATAAGATAAGTCAAAATACCAGGAGGAAAAAAAGGTGTCAGAATACTTTTCTAATTAGCTGACAGCCTTTCAGACTGCTACATCCTGGAGACATACTTCAAGTTACCAAGAAGATGAATTTTCTTGTTTTCTTTAGTGTTAAAGACATGTAATTATATATGTGCTGCTCCAAACATAACTAGCTGCATTCCGTCTGTTGAAAGACATTCTGTTAACTGTGAATTTGTAATAAATATACATTCTACAGTGTACAAACCCTCTGGATTCTTCTGGACTACAGCATAACTACTGTCTTGTTCACATTTGCTCATTGATTAGTGATTGAAGATGTTGTCTTGCTTGATTTTAAACACCTCCTCAAAACAGCTGCTGTGTAAAATAATGCTGTCTTAATTAGATACTTTCTATCATCCATACACCATATGCAAAAAATAATATATGGGTGAATGTTGGTTTTGAATGTGCAAGGCAAATACCTCTGGTAATTATTTATCAAATCATGTACTGTAACTGATAACCATAATAAAGAAAATTACCATAAATTAATAGTTATATAATATTCTGATTGTTACTTGTAAAGAAATGATAACAGGTTTATGGCTTGTGTCCTTTTTTAAAAAGAAGAAATCAGTTAAGGAATAGGTTCCTCCTTGAGTTGAATCGAAAAGTCTCTCATGAGAGGAGTTATCGCTCATGAAATATTGTGCTGCACTCTGCTGTTAGTAAAGGAATACTACAGGTTATGTTACTCAGTGTATGATGCTACATACACAAACTGGAATTTTGCAACCATAATATTAATATGCGCACACAGAGGGCACTAATTTTCTGCATCACCACCTTGCGCCAATCTTTAATACTTACAGTCACGAGTAAAGTAATTATTTCTTCAACTCCAAATGAAAACATGCAAACAGTTTAATCCATGTGCTACAATCCACAAATACATAACCTATTAAAAATGCAATTACGTTTATCAAAAAATGATCAACGCTCGGTCTTTTCTCCGTTTTGCAGACGCACCATACACACCATTACAGTGCAATTTCCCCACAGTACTTTTGGAAATATATTACATCAAAATAAAGGATGATTTTTCATTACAACAACTAACCCTCGTGTCTTAAGGTAATGTATTGAACATTTTTGAATGTTGAACTTTAACCTTTTGGCTGGTATTGACTTCATATCGTTCATATCGTAAATCTTTACAGACAAAACAGTTAAATCTTTCTATTGTGCCTGTCTTCTTCTTATAATTGAGAAATGTTTTTTTTCAATATACATTTGTGGTAAAGTTAAAATATTAATTCATGATAATACTGTATATAGTTTTTTCAGTATCACGTTAGTACTTTTAACCCACATATTGTTAACGCTTTCTTCTCCAGCTGTGGTAAATAAAGCTGGCAGGAAGAGGAAGTTCTCCGGGCGCCACCGGAAGTTATATGGAAACCACGTGACGTTTCTACTCGCTCGTCATTGGTGAAGACGTGTGCATGTCTTTCCCGCGAACGAGACGTTCTCGCGCCGCGAGGCTGTAGCTGTTTGCTAGGTGATACAGGGAGGCTAGAGACAATAGAGCCAGGTTCCTCTGCGAAAACACGACAGCAGCCTCCAGAGTCGCAAACATGGCGAAGCAAAGCTCCCTATTCAGTTTCTTCAAGTCTCCGCCGCAGGTCTCAAAGCCGAAACCCAGTCCTTCCCCGACAGAGGCAGACCTGCCTTCCTCGGTGGAGAAGTCAAACTCTTCTCCAAAGGAGGAAGCGAAACAAATACAACAACAACAGCAACAACAACCGACCAGAACCAACAGAGTCAAACCGAAAAGCGACTCCAAGTCTGCAAAAGGGGGATTCAAGAAACTATTCGGTGACAAGGCCGCGACAACCAAAGAAAGGTGAGTGATGTTGGGAGCAGTGTAATTGCTGGAGCGACGTTTGGCGTCTGGCTGTAGACGGCCCTCCACACACACACCCACGTAACCAGGTTCTTTAGTTATAAGTGGTCATTAAAAAAAACAAAAAGTCGTGTCAAATCTACTTTTTCACGTGCGTGTTGTGGGTTTGATCCAGCCTGACGTTTGAATTAAAATCTGAGGCGATCTATTAAAACTGCACAACGTGCTGACTACTTGCAACATTGAAAACAAGTTACTCGTAAATTTGCTAACATACTAATATTTACTTATCGTTACATTACATGCTTGTTGGTGATTGTGGTATTTGCTTTCTATAACGGCGAAAATCCCCCACTCTGCCACAGTGAAATGAGGTTGGTTACCTCAGATATGTGTCCTCTGGCATGTGGCATGTTGCGTCCAAAATAAAACTAGGCAACATAATTCAAAGATCAAATCAGGAATCAACAAAGGTACTAAAGGCAGTCATCCCCGTTGAATTAATGCAACTAAAATCTGTACTACATGACCTCATATATAACTTCTTGAATATTGAGTGCCATTTATGAAGATTTTGGAAATGAAAGTGCAACTGCTTACTTTAAATCCAGAGGGACTCGAACTGTTCTGCGTCAAGTGTGCAAGTGCACTTTGAAGAGTAAGGATTTTTGTTCCAGTATCCCTGGTAACAGAATAAACATTGAAAAACTCACAATGTTGCAGTATTAAGACAGTGTATTCTGCCCTTTGACTTAAACTCTGTTTTTTTTTTCATATTTATAATGTGTCTCTTCTTTTTCTTTTCCTTTTTTTTTTACCTTCAGCAGCTCCACATGCTCATTCAGTGCTGGTGCCCTAGTGTGGGCAAAACTGGAGGGACACCCCTGGTGGCCATGCATGGTGGTACCTCAGCCTCTGACTGGACAGCAGATGAGAGGCCGTGGTCGAGCCCAGCGCATACACGTCCATTTTTTTGATGAACCTCCCACTAGGGGATGGGTCAGCACCAAATATATCAGAGAGTACCAGGGTTGGTGAAAAGTTACTCCACAATAATAATACAAATTAAATTTAAATGATTTTATTAGATAGATTTACTTCCCAAACTGGGAGATTACAGAAGGGAAATTATATGTTATGTCCTAGCAAGCATTGAGGCTGTTTTGTCTGTTTGGAATGATTTTTTTTCTCTGTGTCGTTTCAGGATCTGACAGCAGTGATGCGAAAAGTGGAGGGGTGTTCTTCAGTGGCAAGCCTGTAATCCGTAGTGCAATGGAGCTGGCTGATGCTGTCATGTTCGACAGCACTGAAAAAAGATTAAAGATGCCACTCTGCACAGATCCATCAGATGAGGAAGAGGACGATGAAGAAATGGAGGTGACATTGCTTTTGTGTTTATATTTAATACATTTTGCTGGTTACCTTGAATTTTAATTGAAATCGTTAGAGTTAGTCTTGTGACTGAAATACTAATACCTTTATCACTACTTTGTATTTCATATGGTGTTTGTTATATCTAATCATGTTCTTAACACTTACTTTTTTTTGTCAGCTTGACAAGTCAGGATTGACTGATGATGAGGGCAGTGATGAGGATGACAAGAAAAAGGAGGAAATGAAGTCATCAAAAGTCAGTCGCCGTTCATCTCGTGCTCTAACAGAAAAGAGCAACAAAGCCAAGCGGCGTCGCATTGTTGTCGCCTCTGACAGCGGCGACTCGGGCGACGAATTCAAACCAGAACATGCTGCGTCTAGCAGTGAGGATGAAGAGGAGGAAGGAACAGTGAGCAGTGAAGAGGAGGAAAAGGAGAGTACACAAGAGTCAGAAGCAGATAGCCCTGTGAAGCCTGCAAAGCGCAAGCGTCCTGCAGAAAAGTCTGCTAATGCAAAATCTAAGTCGACCACTGCCCAGTCTGCTACACCTAAACGAGCTCCAGCTGCTGTTGCAGCTGATACAAAGTCACGCTTGTCAGTCTTCTCTGCCCCCGAAACCTTTGAGAGCCAAGCAAGTGCTTCAAGCACCAGTGGAGCAACAACAGTGTGGGACCATGACAAACTAGAGTGGTTGCAGGATGGTAGACGGAAAGATGGCCGAAGGCGGCGACAGACAGAGGACGACTACGATTCCACCACCCTGTATGTGCCTGAAGACTTTTTAAACAGAATCACCCCTGGTATGCGGCGATGGTGGCAGCTCAAGTCTGAGATGTTTGATACAGTGATCTTCTACAAGGTGGGGAAGTTTTATGAGCTCTACCACATGGATGCTGTGATTGGAGTCAATGAGCTGGGACTTACTTTCATGAAGGGGACCTGGGCACACTCAGGCTTTCCTGAGATTGGGTTTGGGCGTTTCTCAGATGTACTGGTCCAGAAAGGCTACAAGGTTGCTCGAGTGGAGCAGACAGAGACCCCAGAAATGATGGAAGCCCGCTGTAAGACCATGGCCAAGCCCACAAAATTTGACCGTGTGGTGAGAAGAGAGGTGTGTCGCATTATCACACGTGGCACTCAGACCTACAGCGTGTTGGATGGTGCTCCTTCAGAGAGCCAAAGCAAGTTCCTTCTGAGTTTTAAGGAGAAGGCAGAAGAGGAAACTTCTGGTCACTGCCGCACCTATGGTGTCTGCTTTGTTGATACCTCTGTGGGTTATTTTCATGTGGGTCAGTTCCCGGACGACCGTCACTGCTCACGTCTGCGAACCCTGATAGCACACTTTGCCCCTGTTGAGGTGCTGTTTGAGAAGGGGAACCCATCTGTTGAAACACGCAAAATACTTAAGGCCTGTCTGTCCTCTGCTCTGCAGGATGGACTTAATGCAGGAACGCAGTTCTGGGATGCACAGAAGACTCTTAAAACCCTCTCAGAGGAGGAATACTTTAAAGACGCCAGTGGCAAGGAGCAGGAGACTGGAAACAACTTTCTTCCTCCCCTTCTAAAGAAGATGACCTCTGAGAGTGACTCACTGTGTCTTACCCCTAAGGAGGGCTATGAGCTGGCACTGTCGGCACTAGGTGGATGTATTTTTTACCTGAAGAAATGTCTTGTAGACCTTGAGCTGCTCTCCATGGCCAACTTCGAAGAGTATGTCCCTATTGATGTTGAGATGGAGAAAGCTGATGGCCCTGCCAGTTTCTTTGCCCGGACGCGTCAGCGAATGGTCCTTGATGGAGTGACTCTGGCAAACCTGGAAATCTTTCAGAATGGGTCTGGAGGAACAGAGGGGACGTTGATGGAGCGTTTGGACACATGCTCTACCTTGTTTGGCAAGAGGCTGCTGAAGCAGTGGCTCTGTGCTCCTCTGTGTAACCCCACCTCGATCAGGGACAGGCTGGATGCAGTTGAGGATCTGATGGGTGCTCAGGCTCAGGCTACTGAGGTTTCAGACCTGCTGAAGAAACTCCCAGATTTGGAGCGTCTCTTGAGTAAAATCCACAGCATTGGGACTCCTCTGAAGGGTGAGGACCACCCTGACAGCCGAGCTGTTCTCTACGAGGAAGTCACATACAGCAAACGCAAGATAGCAGACTTCCTTTCTGCATTGGAAGGTTTCAAAACCATGCAAGATATCATTTCTATTCTTGCTCCACTTTTAGGTGAATTTCGCTCCACGTTGCTTCGTCAAGTCGTCAGTCTTAAAAGCGAGAAGGAGGGTCTTTTTCCCGACCTCTCTGCTGAGCTCAGGCGCTGGGAGACGGCTTTTGACCACCAGAAAGCTCGCACTACTGGTGTCATAACCCCAAAAGCCGGCTTTGACCCCGAGTATGACCAGGCTCTGACTGACATCAAGAACTGTGAGCGAGAGCTGCAGGATTACCTGGATCGACAGAAGAAGAGGCTTGGCTGTAAAAACATGGCCTACTGGGGAACTGGCCGAAACCGCTACCAGATGGAGGTGCCTGACAGCGTCTCGGAGAGGAATATTCCTGGAGAGTATGAGGTGAAATCTACAAAGAAAGGCTGGAAGCGTTATGTGACACGGGAGACTGAACGGCTGTTTGCAGAGCTGCAAGGATTTGAGGAGAAGAGAGATGCTGCCTTGAAAGACTGTATGAGGAGGCTCTTCTACAACTTTGACATAAACTACAGAGACTGGAAGACGGGTGTGGAGTGCATGGCAGTACTTGGTAATTATATCACTTTAAGTGTTTGTAATGTTTCACAGTATGCATCTGTATAAACTTTCAAGCTGTACTTCAAAATACTCCAGCACAAAAAGGAATTTGGGGAGTTGTCACATTGCAGGTGTCTGCTCTGAAACCATTTCCTGCAGATGTTACTGATGTGTATCTTCATAATGTGGATGTCAGATGCTGTTTCTATTCCATCAGAAACACTAATTAGAAACTGGTGAAGACGGAGGTAATTCTGTTGTTGTTACAAATCTCTGGTGCCTGTGTTTTTCTGTTACTTTGTCAGGCACACATTTGGATTTATGTGTTAATTGTGTTAAATTATGGTTCGCTGCCTGAGTCTTCTTTATTTGACCAGATATTTAATGTCTTTGTTTTCTCAGATGTAATGCTGGCCTTGTCCCGCTACAGTCAGGGTGGAGACGGACCGATGGCCAGGCCACAGGTCGTGCTCCCTGAAAATAATGACCGGGTAGTGCCCTTCATTGACCTTGTTGGCTCCCGTCACCCGTGTGTCACCAAGACCTTTTTTGGTGATGACTTCATTCCTAATGATATCTTCATCGGCTGCCCTGGTAGTGAACCTGAGGAGGAGAAAGGTCATGCCTTGTGTGTCCTTGTCACAGGACCAAATATGGGTGGAAAGTCTACTCTCATGAGACAGGTCGGTTGTTTATGGGCATAGATATATGCAAACAAAAACTTAATATATTAGCGATGTGCAGACTAGAGAGACACGACATTAATGTGCAGCACTGTTGTTTGTCTACAGTGTGGACTTGTGATCATCCTTGCTCAGCTAGGATGCTATGTTCCTGCTGAGAGTCTCCGCTTTACACCAGTTGACAGGGTCTTCACTCGACTGGGAGCCTCGGATCACATTATGGCTGGTAAAAGCACAGAGTCCACCAGGAAATACAAAATAAGTTAGTTATGTAATGATCTCAGCCTCTGCCTCGTGTGCTCATTGTTCTGTGGACTCTGTCGTCTGTAGGAGAAAGTACTTTCTTTGTGGAGTTAAGTGAGACTGCCAGCATCCTGCACCATGCTACCAATCACTCACTCGTGCTCCTGGATGAACTAGGTACTTTTCTGTTGTATATTTATAGTGACAGTGAAAATCACAGGCTGTCCTTTCAGCACTGTTTTGTTACTGTGATGTGTTTGTGGGTTGTAGTTGTTCAGTTGTGAACTGTTTGCAGGAAGGGGCACTGCCACATACGATGGCACAGCAATTGCCAGTGCTGTTGTACAGGAGCTTGCTGAGAAGATCTGCTGTCGCACCCTCTTCTCCACACATTACCACTCCTTGGTAGAGGACTACACCAACAACCCTGCTGTGCGGTTGGGCCACATGGTGAGACGAGCAAATCAACACAAGCTATTTACTGCTACAACAGCAAATGAAAAAGCTGCGACTGAAATTATATCCTCTGTGCTGCATTCATGTCCTGTCTATGACTCAGAGTCAGAGTTAGAATTTCTATGCGGACAACTCAGTCTGTACACAATACAGTTCATCATTTATCTTTTGGTCTCCTGAAGAGAGTGGGGAGGCACTGGTATTTGTTTTTCAAGCAAATAAAGAACAGTGTGTATGTCCAAACTAAAAACTTACTTGGATTGACAGAAGAATAGTGTACAATGCTACTGTTTGCCCTGTGCTATAACTGTTGTTCCTCCTAGGAACAACCTGTAGCTTAACATGTTGTTAGTACAGGGATATTGTCTATGTGGATGTCTTGATTTTTGTGTGCAAATAATAACTTCATCCTTGTGCTTGGCAAGTGCTTGGTTTTCCTCCACTTGCTCTCATGGGGTGTGTAGTGCAAAAAAGTGGGATTTGTGTATTCTGATCATGTACAGTGCTCTGGTAGAATGTATGATAGCCCCGCTTTGTCTTCTGTCAGGCTTGCATGGTGGAGAATGAATGTGAGGATCCAAGTCAAGAAACCATCACATTCCTCTATAAGTTCATTACTGGTGCTTGTCCAAAGAGTTATGGCTTTAATGCTGCTCGACTTGCCAATCTGCCAGAGGAGGTCATCCAGTCAGGACACAGGAAAGCCAGGGAGTTTGAGAAGAGCACCATCAGCCTGAGATTGTTCAAGTTAGTTGCAGTCCATTTACTGTTGCCTTGTTCTGTCACTGCTGTAGCACTCAACCCGGTATCAGTAAGTTTTGTTCTAATTTCTCTCGCCTTCTGTCTTGTAGGAAAATTTGCCAGTTCGCTGAAGATGCCTCACAGAGCAACACACATTTTGTTTCTCTTGTTCAGATGCTCAGCAACATGTAGTTTGTGAAACATTAATTGTTGCTGAAATTACGTTTGGTCGGCACTTGAAAAAAACACTACTGTAATGAGCTAATAAAGTTTATTTTTTAAAAAATGACAATGTTTCATCTAGGAAATTAAACCCTTTTAATTCACGCTAGCGCCTACATAACGGTTATTGAATACTTCACAATATATTAAGTCTAGATGTTATGATACATGCATACATTTCAGTCTGTATGAGAACCCACAATCACCAGTACACATGAATGGGGGAGGGCTGGGGGAAATAAAACCATATAGCGCTGTATATAGGTACTTGTCTCAGCTTCAGTAGAGTAAAAGCCTTTTAAATTCTTCAGCAACATTTGCAAATGTGAGAACATTAAAATTAGTTGTGCTTTCACAAGACTTGTTTATTTTTCTTGGCCCCTATCAAAGTAAAAAAAAGTCGTGCCATATTTGATTTTCTAAGTAGCAGCATATGTCCTTGTTAATTGACTAACACAGGTTAAGATGCCTGTAGATTTTGTAATCTACCAAAATCACAACTAATCAATGAAGCACAAGGGATAGTAACAGCTTAACATCCTCAGACAACAGATGTATAATTCCCTTATTCCAACCAGCTGTTTCTTTTTATTTGGTAAATAAAGAGACTGCATCTGATTTATAAACTACAGCTACACAGTTGAAAATAAACGTTGGGTTCTGTCTTACAGCATTTCCTTATACCTTATAGCCATTTGTGTCTTGCACTAAGACCAGAAACAAAAATGCATAGATTACACAAAAAGAAATAACTGTTCAGCTCCCTAACAACAATGTCTTGTGAAAGCACATTTCAGCATCTATTTTGCTGTAAGAAAAAATGTGAATGAGTCAATGTTGCTGGAGAAAATATTTAGTGTTTTCCTCTCTTTTCTCTGATCTCTTTCATAGAAAGAAGTTAGATACTGCGACATGAGTATAATTACAGCAATTCTAGGGTATAATAACCAAAAAATTAACACATTTAATAAAATAAAAACATTCAAGTACAGTAAGATTTTTGCATGAAAATACAAAACTACACAAAAAGCAATAAAATCAAATCTTAACAGTTGTCTTGAGGGGGGAAAGAGCTGAAGTGCTAGGTCATTGTTCCCGTACGTATCGCACGAGCACGTCGGTTGCCCAGTGGTGGAAGCATTGTTGTACTTGGGGGCCTTTACCTCCTCATGAGTTGTTCCTCTTCTGACTGAGCATCTGTCAACGGTGGGGCTGTACATGGCTGCAGTATCTTGTTCTTCCCCTTGGCTGATGAGCCTGTGGCCTTTTGTCCTTCTCATTAGTTTCACTTAACTTGACTGAACCAACACTCCAACAAAACCTGAGTCAGCTGCTCTGTCCCACTGATGTCATTTTTTGTAAACTAACCGATGAAAAGAAAAAGTGAGGCATCCAAGACCAGACTTGCGTTTTTTTTCCTAAATGTCTCCTTTTAGCATATTCATGTCCAAGTCTCTTTTTTTTTTTTAAATCGCTGTATATGCTCTGACAAAGTGAATCTGAAGTTTGGACTTCCTCCTCCACTGCACAACTTAAAGTGTCTTATGTCCATTCCTGCTGAAGCGCAAACAAAGACCTCAGCTCTTAAGCTCAGTTGTGCTGCAGTGTGTTGGACTCTATAGGAGGAGCTGAGTCATACAGTGTGTCTGTGTCGTGAGTTGGCTCGCCAGCTAACGTGCAAGAATTTGACAGCGTCCCTGCACCACAGTCACAGAAGAATCTGCAAAATGAGAAGGATAAATTATTACATTTCAACTACTTCGCTACAATGCAGAAAACACAAATGGAACTGAATATTACATATACTACCTCTGCAAACCACAAAAATATGTTGGGACAGTTAATTTAATATTTATAATTCAGTTGCAGATTTTGTAAACTAAGGTATAGTGAGTAATTTTGGTGGATATGAAAGTTTATTTACTGTAAGTGTATTTGGTTTTTCATAATCAGTTGCGCCGTAGAATGTAATTAGTAGTCAACAGTCAAAAGAATATACCTTGGACCTTTTCTTATTGTTGGATTTGTTGAGGTGATGTTTGCACAAAGCTAATACGGCTCATTTAGATAATGTTATGTAAAACTGACCTATCGTGTCTGATGAACTCCACATCGTGTCCTTGGTGACACTTCTTGATGCAGTTCACACAGATGGCATTGCGATCGGTTGTGTTACAGGTGTGACATCTGTAGGAGCCCAAAATCATTTGCATTAACAATCAAAACAGACAAACATTTATAGACATTCTCATCACCATGACTGTGTAAAAACATACGTTACCTGTAAAAATCATGCATTGGGTAGCTGGTGTAACTTGAAATCTTGTACAGGCACTGACCTCTGCTCACGGCTTTTTCAATGGCATCTTGATTGTTCATTATTTTATTATCTGTAAAAAAAAAGAGCAGAAATCACTGAACCGCAGGTTACTTGTTTCGATGTGGATCTGGCATTTTTATGGTTTGTCAGGAAAAAGTGTCAAAATGTTTGTGAGCTGTGAGAGTACCTTTCATTGTAACGTTGACGCCAGATGCCAGAAACAATCCCCCAAAGCGATTGTTGAAGATCTGATTGCCCTCTAGGGTTGCTGTGGCATGGTTGGTGATCTCAATACCTAGCAGTAATAATACCTCATGTTACAATGAACTGTTTGTTTACACCAACATTTGTGTGAGGATATTAAAAATCCATTATACTGACACCCTCAAACATCAATAACATGAACAGATGTTACCCACCTGCAGCAAAACCATCAAATATCCTGTTTTTCCGCAGGACAGGGTGGCTGTTAGTGCTAATGAGAACTCCAGCTTGGGCATTTCTGAAGATGTCATTTTCTTCTAACAATCCTGAAAATTAATATGGCACTGTCAATGACACAGACCACTTATATGAAAATTTAACTGTATAGAAAGGGTTGAATCAAAATGTTTTGTAAGGATTATATATGTAAGGATTTGCTGACTCTGGCCAACTGAACATCTGATCTCTCTGCCCCTACTTTCACAAAATAAATAAATGAGTTACCTCTTCCTCCATTGAATATACAGATGCCACCATCTCGCCCGTCATGGATCTTATTTCTCCGCAGAGTGGGGTTGCTGTCCGTCTTGATCCACACTCCTGCCATAGCGTTGTCAAAGATCTCATTGTCCTCAATAAAGCCTAAGCCTGAAAACCACATTGATAAGGGCAACAGGGAACAGAGCCGTTGTTACATTGGACAAACTGTTTATATGCAATGACCACAGAGGATACTTCTCTCCCTCTCACCTGAATTATAAACCAAAATGCCTCCATTCTGGCCACCCCAGATCTTGTTTCGTCTGATTTTGGGATTGCTGCCAGTCCTTTAAAAAACACAGAGCACTGTTAATCCACAGCATTGCCTTTTCTAGCTAACCATCTCAACATCAGGTCTCCAAATCTCACAAACCTAATTTGAACTCCGGAGTACATGTGATTGTAGATGTCATTGTCTTCCAGCACACCATGGCCATTGTCATAGAAGTAGACCCCAACCTATTTGGACGGCAGTTCAAAAACATTAACTCTCTGTATTACGTGTTCTCATCTCATAGTGTTAAAAGGCATTTGATGAAATTTGCTTCTATATGATAGTTAGTCTCATAAGCCATTCCATGATCTTACCTGCTTCCCGCTGTGTATCCTGTTCCTCCTCAGTACTGGTGTGCTGCCTGTTGTCACCCACACTCCTGCAAGTGTGTTGCTATACACCTCGTTCTCCTCTATGACGCCTTGTCCTTTTTCATGCTGCATGACATCAAACAACCCATGCATTGATGCTATTTGTAAATTGAAAATCATGAGCAGGTTTAACTTGATGGGTATAGTGGCTGCACATGTTTTTTTTTATATATTTACCACATATATGCCGCCATGCTGGCCATCATGGATCTTGTTGTGTCTCACAATTGGGCAGCTGTTTGTCCTGATCTGGATGCCTGCTAGGGCGTTACCGTAGATATCATTTCCTTCAATAAGGCCTCGGCCGTCACCAAAAATGTAAACGCCACCTTGATTGCCATTAAAAATGGCATTGCCCCTATTAGGACAAAACAAGACATTTCAGGGTACACTGCAACTCTGCATGGACTCATGTCCAAATAAATACACATAAATAATACTCATAATTTACCAGACCATGATAAACCAGACCACACTGACCTTATTGTTGGGTCACTGTTTGATGTTATCCACACACCAGCAAAGTTATTTGCATAGATCTTGTTTTCAATGAACTGGCCACGGCCTTTTTCATGCACGTAGATGCCCCCTGTCTGACCATGATGGATCTCGCAACGAACCACTGTTGGATTGGCGTATGCCTTCACCTCAAAGCCTGCTATACGGTTTCTATGAATGTTACAGCTCTCAAAATAACCCTAGAAAAAGATATGAAAATACAAAGTTAGTGTATCTCCAATAGAAAGACTTTGTGTTACCTCATGTAATCAAGCCTTTATATTTCCACAATTAATAAACTGCATATGCTGTATAATTATACTTAAATTTAAGTGTTTACACATGAGAACATAGTACCACTGCAGTATTGCATTGCACCACAACTAATGTTGAGTTTGCCCCAGTTTTTGAAAACACACATTTCTTGTAACGTAGTCATGTAAAAGGATCGATACCATTAAGTTGTATCTTACCATCCCATGGTCAAAGGTAAAAACACCAACGTCTCGGCCATGGTGGATGTGATTCCGTCTGATAATCGGATTTCCATGGTTTTTCACCCAGATACCAGCCAGAGCATTGTTTGAGATCTCGTTGTCTTCGTATATTCCCTGAAAAAAAGAGAACAATTTTGATTAATTTAAAGGCTTTAAACCTTTTCCTCCCCATTTTAAAGTTCATTTATAACAGTTTTGTGTTATACTATTATTTCACCCTCACACAAGGAGTCTCATGTGTGAAACATTTTCCATTACCTGTGCATGGTCAGTGATGTAAAGACCAACATTTTCACAGTCACTGATGTTGCAGTGCTTAATCGTGGGACAAGCACCCTGGCCGCTGACACAAACAGCTGACCCCACTAGAAAAGGAGGACAGAGATTTATTACCACAATGACATCTCTCTATCTATCATAAATGTGTATAAATTTGTTCAAGGTTTGAGCTACAAAAAACAAAAAGATCATTACCTGTGCATGTGCTGCGTATGATGCAGTGGTCGATGATGGGGCTGCAGTTGACTGTAATCTCCAAGCAGTGGTGTGCATTGTGATGCTGGGCAGATTTATCATCAGGATTGAACTGCATGGGACACAAAAATGCTGTTAGCCCATCTATGATATACTGACCGAGTGTGCTTTTAAATATTTAATGGTCATCTCACCCGAATAGTCATGTAACCAACATAGGCATCTTCTGAGCCTTCCATGAATACAAATGTAGAGTCTCTGGTATTCTCAATGATAACTTTCTCTGCTACTTTTCCAGGCGCTGTAAAATGATGTGTAGTGTAAAGTGATCCAGAGGGATAAACTGGGGACTATTAAAACAAACGTACAATTGTATGTATGACTTTATAAACATACATACCAGCTCCGATCATTGTGATTGGTGACTCGATGTAGATCCATTCATCTGTGTAAATACCAGAGTGGACGAATATCAGGCCGTCAAAGTGAGGCTCTTGACCTCCTCCAAGAGCATCCTCTATGGTGTCATAGTACTAGAGAGCACACATCAAAAGTCAGGTGGATGACAGCAGCATTGAAGTGAGAAAAGAAGATTGTTGGAAAGGTGGAAAAAGTCCACTTACAAACATGTTATCTCTCCCTTTGTATCGAGCAGGATTACTGTAGAAATGTTCTGCAAAGCCTGGCTTAACATGTGCTCCTTTATACTGTAGACAAAGTAAACAATGGTAAAATATAAAATCAGACGGTTCTTTTACAGTGGTAAAATGTGTTTGATAATCGACAAAGAGGCAAGACTTAAATGATCAGCAGTGAGCCACTAAGCCCACAGTAGGTTCCATACCAGCTGCTGAAAACTTTCTTTCCACGGGTTTGGCTGCTCATAGTCTTCTGGGTTTATCTGGTAGAACTTCCCTGCCTCGGGGTGCATCATGGGTCGTGTGTACTCAAAAACTTCCATGTATAGCCTCTTCCTGAAACACAAATGGATAATGGTGGTTCACAACATAATCCTCTAACTTAACTATACTTAGAAGATCCAAGCTAAAAACAAATTACAATATTTCTAAGACACAAAATTTAAAGCTTCTGTTCAAAACATTTATTGAATACAAAATTAAATTATTCCGTAGCGATCAAGAGAAAACGTTGCCACTGCAAACAATTGCAACATTTCTCACCAGAGGATGGGGTCATTAGCCAGCTCACTGAAGCGTTTGCACACACATGCAGCCCGGCACAAGTCCTGCTCCAACAGGTATGAGAAGATCTTTAGCACCACTTCATCTGGAAGCTTCTCCTGCAAGTATTGCTCTGCCGGAGCTGCTTGGAGGAGGATTAACAAAGAATCAGACTGGAATATTTTACAAGACATCACAAAGCAATGAATGTTAAGAGCAAAGTCAAAACCAAATTCATGCAGTAGCTACTTTGGCTAGCACAGTATGAGAAACAGTTCAAATGCTACAAATAATGGATCAATAATTCCCCATTGTGCAATGCATTTGGCTTCATATTTTCACCAGTGGTTTATAAAGAGATGACCCCACAAAATGTTGAAACCTTGCATACAAATAATATGGTATAAATAGAACCTAGGCAGTTTACAGGGCTCTTTCTTGTGAAATTGAACGTGAAATTGCATGCAATCTGTGTCATAAAGCCTGTTTTCAGGACAGACTGTGAAAATAACAATATATCACTTTGAATGATGCATTAATTGCCCACCACTAAGTGAAATGTAGCCCCCATAAATGGGTCAGCATAGTTCCCTTTTTGTATTGAAGGAAAATGTGTCTCATCTATAACTCTAAATTAAACACCACCATTATTACCCTCACAGCAGTAGAAACACAATGCTGAGAGCACCTTTTTGAAAGACATGTGTCATGTCAAATAATGTGTTCCTACTTACCTGGTAAATCTTGACACTTTCCCGAAACTCTTGGACGCTTAGGTCTGTGTCCAAAGTTGTCTGTGGTTGAAGTGGAAGCACCCTGGAGATTAAGGAGAAGTGGTTGTGTTTCCTTGCAAAAACATTTTAGCAGTATTTTATTATCTGGATATCTGTTTATATATACATATATATATATACCTCCATGTTTGTCTTTGTTGGACACACTGTTCTCTTGGGGAGAGACTTTCTTCTAAGTTGGTAGGGACTATTCTGAGCTCCTGGACCGGATTCTTCTGCAACCATATCTGCAGGAACGTCCTCATCTAGAATAGTACAAAAAACATAAAAACTAAATCCATACAATGATATTACTCAAAACAATACAAAAGTAAGAATTTGCATATTAAGTTAAATGTTATATATGAAAATTATTAAATGTAAAGCTTTAAAACATCAAATTGGCAACAATAAACCATTGATTACATCAACAGATTAACAGATCCAATTGCCTTAACATTATTTAGCAGGTACAGAACAAGAGAAAGAAAAAAACACAACAGTTATAATTGCCTACTACATATAAGACATATCCTCTTAAGAGGGGATCCAATCAATGGACACAAAACACAGGAAACTATAGCATCAACCCTGAGCAAAACCAGACATCTATTTATAAACCTATTCACCCTGGCATGATGAGTTGATAGCTACCCCAGATGGGAGATGCAAACTCTTGTCTGCTTGTTGCTCTGGTTGCAGGGATGGCTCTCCCCGGCTACTCGACCAGTAACCACTACAAACATTGTGTACGTAACAAATCAAGCCAATTAGAACAACGTCTATACAGAAATAAACTGAAAAACTTAAATGCTGTCGTCCACCCTGTTTGACGTTTATTTCAACAGCAAATATACATATATACATATACTGTTTTCTGTGTAAAAGACACAGATACTATTGTTGATCCGTTACCAGGCACATCATCATTTATTTATTACGTGTCACCTTAACAAAACAACTGTGCAACACTGTAAACATATGGAGACAGGGAAACTGTACTATGGCAAGTCAGGTCTGAATAAATTAATGTAGACTGTAACAAGCACACAAGGAAACTAACAATTATTAGGGAAAGCACGAAAGTAATTTTCTCTCAGACTGTTATGTCTGCGTTATTACGTTGTGTATATTGTGTTTTATGTTTAGAATTATTTTTATGAGAAAACACCAATTAAGATTAAACCCTGTATTGCTGTTTACTATTCAACTGATGCACTGGTATATAATATCACAACAGGTCACAAGTCCACCTGGCAATGTTTAGTCAAAGTCACTTTTAATATTACGAATCGCTGTCTCCCAAATCTTTGTTTACTTGGGGAAATGCGGTTTATATTCAGACCTTACACGGTCTGTATTCACAAGCGTTCACGGAGAACAACCCAAAATTTAACGTGACCGAATTTCACATTAAAACAACTTCTACTTAAAATCATATCCCCACACTGACATTTAAAACAGTTTAGTGGTTATGAGGGTTGTTTTTACGGAAAACGACAGGACGCAGATAGCTAGCCATACGTGCTAATAAATACCGCTAACTGGCACGGACTGGCTCCACTTAGCATGCTACGACAACTGGCAAAACCACTTTGTGTACCTCTCGCTCTGCGTTTGTCACCCATAAGCCAAGTAAACCGCCGTCTACGTCTTGGCAGTTTCGCCAGTAGTGTGCCAATAGCTGACAAAAGCGACATTCCGTGGAGATATGGGACCGGACAAGCGAAAGAAAAGCCGACTCGGGACAAAAATCAAGCAAAACAAAGCGCGGCCTGGATGCTAGCTACACACACAAAAGCCTCGGTGTTTCCTGGGGGTTAAACAACACACATAGACCAATGCTACCTCCCTACTGGTTTTCTGTACAACCAACGTTGCCTGTTTGTACACTTTTGTACGAACTTTTAACCGTCTGACAGCAAAACAAACAGCTCAAACATAAAGCCGGATATTTGGTGAGCCGTACAGTAATGCTAGCAACCATCACCTCTTTCCTGGTGGTTCCTCTCCGGCTGCACCGGGCGCGGCCTCGACACTCGCCTAGGTCTTCTGCTAACGTTACTTGCTCTGACGGAGTTCATTTGCGGTGCTTTTAATCTTGAAGAAATGTCGAAGCGTTCACAGCAGAAGAGGCGACGCCGAGCACATCGTCTATGTGTTTTTCGTCAACATTGCGCGATCTGCCATGTTTGGCCGTGGCTCCAGGAAAACGGGTCGCGGTATGTGTTACTGCCGTTCCCCCGCACTGGTGTTACGTCTAGTCCCGTTGAGCTGTAGCAGGAGGAGCCATAACAGACAGGCACAGTCCGTCCGGCCTCAGTCACATCACATGGGACGACCTCACCCCCGTCACGTCGCTTTCCCCACTCAGGCGGCCTATTCAACAGAGAGGACTGGTACCTTTGGCGCAGGCACAGGAGCACGTCCCAGCAACAGACTCCCTCTCAACAACGTACTGGAGATAAGTGCAACACTCACAGATCCATGTCTATGACATGTAAACATCCAGCACAGGTCTGCTTAGAATGTGATCATAACTCTAATCATCAAGGGACCCATATTTTGGAGATTATATAAAAGCAATTTATTATCAAACCATTTAAATAATTTCAAAATAATGCGGTGTACCTATGGTGATGGAGGCCAACTCTATTATGGTATGACACGGTACGTTCTGTTACTCTATTCGGTGTGGATGTATTGAATTGACTCAAAAACGTATTGATAATGTGCCAGTTGCCCTGGGCAGTTGGCAGGAAACTTTACAGATTATACTATGACAATTCTTATATATATATACATATATACATACATACATACATACATACATACATACATACATATATATATATATACACACACACACATATATATATATATATAAGAATTGTATATATATATTTTACAATTATTATAAAGTTATAAGATAAATATTAATAAAGCACTTATTAAAGTAATGTGAGAAAGTGAAATCTTGCACTTCTTGCATAGTGAGTCAGAAAACAGCATGTGTGGGATTCTCAGTGTCAGTTCGTTGATAGTACCATAATACTGAACTGTGGTCCTTCGCAATAGAGAGGAGCCTGTGGAAGTACCGCTGAGGTTATGAGCTGCATACAAACATGGGGCAGTTAAGGCTTTTTGCCAGTAAAGCCTTTGCACATGTTCTATGTTGTGAGACGTCTATTTCAACCCAAACTATGACCCTTTGTTTCTTTTAGAAATTCCATTTTGAATTTTTTCATGTTCAGAGTAACGCCAGGTAGTGCATTTTCTTAAAGTGTAAACATGTATAACAGCGCAATGTAATAATAATAATTTTTCCAATAGTGACTGAATTGAGACATTGTGACTGACTGAATAAGTGTTTGGATGTAATTAAGAAAACAATAATAAAGTGTTTTCATCAAATAATTTCATGTGAAGACTACACCCATCCACTTCTTATTTACCAAATCCCATCTGGCAATGGCACACAGAACCGAAACACAATAAAGGATGTTTATTTACTTACTGATTTATTTATTTTGAGTAATGACTCCTTGGGAACCCAGGTCCCTAGAATATGTTCCTAGCATCCACATGCTTATTGTAAGTGGCATCAAAGAGGACAGAATATAATTTAATGTGATTTGACAGTAATGTACCTAACAGCTGTTTGCCAGCTCCCATTAAACAACAACCAAAAAAAAGATTTGGCATAAATCATGCTAATAATACTTTTTTTTTTTAGCATGTTACACTTGTCTTTTACCTACTCTGAGATCTAGACAACTTCATTGAAAACAGTATTTTAGATTGGCAAAGGAATTAGAAACAGGGAAATTAAAATCTGCATCAAACTTTGATGTGGAGTTTCAATTAAAATGACCTTGCTTGTTTCCTCAGTTTATTACTATGATGATGATGCAGCAGCACCCTGACACATGCTTTCTTGCATGGTAGCCTGGTTGTCCACTAGATGTCTCTTCATTTCTACTCCGAGGGCTCAAGACACACTGTGTATGATGAGGATCACATGGCACTTTACATCTGTATGTGTCTTTTTGTCTCAAGTGTGTGAATGAGGCCTCACCTTACTTACCTTAACCCTGTTATTCTTAACCGTATTTTTTGTTTTGTCATGATGCATCTCTGATCACTCCAACCCATCACCCTAGGCTGCTGCCGTGACAACATGAACGTTTGTTTTCCTGATTGTGTGTCAGATATGTTTAACTATTTCTTCCTGACTCAGGCCTATTTTTTAGTGACAATTCTTGCTTCTATGCAAATATTTCTTTCTGTAGGTTATCCATATGTGTCTGTAGTGACAACATGATCATTTATTTGCATGTCTTTTGGCTGATCTACGTGAATGCTGTTCCACTGACAAAATTAATTACCAGTAAAGCCTAAACTGTAAAACTACCTACCAAATGCCTTTAGGTGGCAGCATCAACACAACTGATACACCAGATTTCATTCACAATTACAGCCTCTGTTTATTTGTCTGTTTGTTTTCATTTTCATTCTTATGCTTTCAGTCAAACACAGGTCTAGCTGCAGGACCATCTGTGAATTGTTGTTCTGTGGCCACTGACCCATGTGTGAGTGTGTCTATTGTCTGCGTGATCAGGTCAGTGTAGACTGACCTCAAGAGAATGTTGTGTACAACACTGTAATGTAGGAAACCCCTTTACTAACCATTAGCAACCATTATAAAAAGTCACTATTGTTGTTTATTTCCTATGTCTTCTGTTGTTAAATCTGCCATCATGGGAATAATTATCATCATTAAGATTTGACCAATTTTATGACTTCTGAATGTCTGGGGCGTTGTACATGACAAACTACCACAAATTACCATTGTGTTCATGATGCATTCGCTGTGGTCCTCTGATGACAAAATTTTTGTCCATTGCCGGAGGGAATATTTTTATATTCTGTTTAAATAATCTCCATTCAGTCTCTTTATCTTCATTTTCATATAAATCAACAGTCCTCTGACACAAATATACAGAATTATACTTCAACCTGAAACACGGAGAGCTTAACTGTCAAGATCTGTTGTTTTCAACACTAATCTGTCTGAGATATGACAGTGAGGCACATGTGTTGGCTTGGTAACCAATCCAGTATCCAGTGGCAACAGAGGTCTATTGAATGCAGGATGGCTCTATATTTGCTGGTGTGCCCACCACTCTCCTGTGTCACTAAGTCACAGAGGCACATCCATATAGCACCTCTGAATAATGGTAGGGCTGTGTAATATTCAGCTACGGACTCAATATTATGTGTGAGCGTGATTGGGGAGGGGTCATCCCAGCACTGATGTTACAAATGCTCTTTGTGTCTAACAACTTAATGTGCCGACCTGCAGGTGGTAGCACTCTGTGTCTCTGTCACTTTCTCTTTCTCTATCAGATGTGCACACACACACAGAGACACACACCTCCTTCCTCCTTTACACTACATTCTTCTATGAAGACATGTTCCAGGATTGCCCATCACCTATCCTATCCATATCTAAAGGCATCCACTGGTGCAGAGGCAGACACAACAGGATAAGCGTCTTTGTCTCAGACTCCTGTCTGTCAGAGACACCCCCCTCCCTGCCTCTCCTCTATTTGGGCGGCTGTTACAGAGAGGGCAGATGGCTCATTACCATAAATAGGACAGAGAGAGAGTAAGTGAGGGGGTCTTGCACACCGACCGACAGGACCATGCTACCCAACACCAAGGAAATGGAAGGCCGTTGCTAGGAGAGAGGAAAGACAGCTTTATGGCAACACAAAGCTGATTCCCCCATCCGACCTCATATCGCTCCCGCCCCCTTGTTCCTTGCTCTGGGGACAGAGCCTTGAATCTGCTGGTCGGGGACAGATGGTCGATGGGCCCCACCGTCCATACAGCTGGACACAGGCTACGCTGACACAGTCAGACCTGGCAGGGCTGAATCACACCTCGGCCAGTCCAACGTATCAGAAGCAGGAGCAGAAAGCGCTGAAGCTCAGGCCATCATCTAAGAATAGATCCACACTTGTTGCCCACGGGAAATGTGTGGCTGCACAATAAATGATAATATGTTTAGAGTTTGTCTTTGTAGTAGTGTAATGCTCTCTATAAGATAAAGTGCTTCACTGAGTATAATAACAAGTTGTCTTTTGCTTCTCTCGTTCAGTCATTTAGTTTATGTCAATGATTTGCCAACTCTTGTACAGGAAAGTTTTAAAATGATACAACTGCATGCACATACACACACACACACACACACACACAACTCCATCCTGACTCTGATGAAATTGCGAGATATTATGGGATATTTTTGGGCACGCCTCTAACCTCCCTTGTTCTGCCAATCTGAATAATCCCATTTGAGTGATTCAACTTGTTTAAATGACTACCATGTTTTTTTTTACATGTTCCAATTCATGTGCATACAAAGAATTGCGCAAAGTAGGTGAAGCACTTCCTGCTATGGAAAGTGTTTCAGCCAAAACAACACATCAGAGACAATAGCACATCTGCTCTCACTAGACCTTTGGTTGAAAGGGCAAGTGTGGCCAACTGTCTCATGGACAGGAAGGAAGAGAAAATCAATTGAGAAAGACTAATATTCTAATTTAAGTAAACGGAAAATGTTAGCTTTGAATACTTTATTGTGGTAATGATTAAATGGTCATCGCAGATGTGATCTGATTTGAAACGACACTCTTTGCTTATGCTACATTCCGATCATTTGCCATAATGTCTGTTGATGAGGCTTGAGACCTTTTGCATATTGTCCTGGGGGTGGGGAGTGAGGGGGGGGGGGGTCAAACACTGAGCAGACAGGGCGATGATGCCTGACTGAATCACATTTATGTGCTGCAAGAGGAAAGAAGGATGGGAGAGGAGGGAGGAAAAGGACAGTTAACCAGAATTCAAACACTGAGCAGACAGGGCGATGATGCCTGACTGCATCACATTTATGTGCTGCAAGAGGAAAGAAGGATGGGAGAGGAGGGAGGAAAAGGACAGTTAACCAGAATAAAGGGAAAAAAAACAGCACCTAGCCATCCTCCCTGGTTGCATAGGAACACGAGGACCATGCTTACCCTGCAGACACGCTCCTTTCCTCACTCCTAAGCCACGCTTCATTACCCAGTGCTCAGCCAGGCACAGAGAGGCACTGCGCCACTTTTTCTACAGTGCTGCCGTGTGCCCGCTCACAGCCAGCCAGCCTCTGTGTAGACCCAGTCTGGGTATACTCTGCCCCTCAGGCACCAGGTCACTCTCCCTTTATATGCACTGTGCAGAGACAACACTGGGGAGGTCTCTACTTGTGTTATACCAAACAGTCAGCACCACAGTCCTGTTCGTTGATGCCACCTGCCTTGTTCTCAGTGTGGTAGTTTGAACTGATTTTTAAGTTTCTCTTGACTAGGAGTGATATAAAAATATAAAATGATATATAACGGTGTTAAATATTTTTCACGCACCTGAAATGTCAATATTTAAGTCCGTATGGTTGTGTATGTATTGGTACTACACAACCAGACTCACACTGACTGAAGGAGGACATTATCCCTTATTATACTAGTTCAACCATTCATCCCTCACTCCCAGCTGGCTATTTTCTAATATTATGGTTTTCACACTCATTGATTCCAGCGTTGCTCACATGTAATAGTGCTCTCAGTATGTGGATATACTGTATGCCTTAATTAAAGGTCAGTTATACTTTATTTGTCTCCCTCACAGTCAAATTGTATACATCTGGATATGATCACTTTCAAATGTATTTAATAGTTAAAAAATTATTATCCCTGTTAACAAGCAGCAGGCAGACTGACGCTGTGCCGCATACACAAGAGAATACTGCCCCACAAGTTATTCTCACTGCTGGAGGAACGCTAGCAATCACTCATACATGTCATAGCCCACTGTGGAGCTGGTTGTGCCAGACAACACTGCTGGGCACAGGACGACCATTGTCCCACAAGATAAAGTGCGCCTGTGACCAACGCAGGGCTGGGAGGACCAAATGCTGGGAAATGATAAGGGAGCGTCAAAGAACAAAGCTTTTGGTGTTGTGTTGTTTACAGTGAATTCATCAGCGCAGCGTTTCTCCAGACGCCACGACTCGCATTTTAAACGGCAGGTACACGTCAGAGTGGGATGTGTGCTTTTTCTTTTTAAATCCTCCTCCTACTTCGAAGTTAATTGACTACAAGTGTTCATTTGCCTGCAAGGAGCAGTCATTAAGGCTGAATAACAAAATTTAGCCTGGCAGTAGAACAGCCAGAGATCAATGGGTTAATTCAATTGCCCCTGCATGTGGTGTATTGTATAGCAGGGCCATTTGAAGGTCTTTACAAGGGAGCCGTGCAGTTTTACTGTGCTTAAAAGTGCAAGGAGATAGTGTGGATGTCAATAAAATGAATAATGAACAGCTATGAAGGCAAAGAAGGAGCAAAGTTCAGTGCTGAATGTTTAGAAAAGGGAATCTGTCCTTTACTTAGTCAAGTTTGGGGAAACTGCTAATGCGTTACACAGAGGTTAAGTTATGATTCATTCATTCATCCATTCATTTATACCATTCAGTTATGACAAGTTATTGTAGGTACAGTGTCCATTACTTCCTGGCACATTCATAATATATGTCTATCAAATTTAGATGTGTAGGCGCAAAGCACAAGCGTCTCTCTCTGACAGGAAGAGAGACATTTTTTTGTAACTGTGGAAAAACGTTTGGTGTCCCAGTGTCACATCTTACTGTCCCTCAGTTTCAGCCCTTTCAAAGGATTACAATCAGTCCTTTTAGTGAAAAATTAGTCTGCATGCTCCTTTACATCATTGTTTACTTGGCATTGATTACAAGACAAATTAAAGGAAGAGGACAAATAAAAACTAAAACAATCTACTGTGTGCTTAGTTACACAGTCCTGTCTGCTCTGTTTAAGCCTGCTTAAGTAAAATGGAAGGTACTTTCTGACACTTGGGTCTGTTCACACAAGCATTTGTCCAATATAACCAGAGCAAATAGACTGAATCAATACAGAATTACAGGATATTTGTTTGCCTGTTAAAAGGATCATTCCTCCGCTAAACATGTCGAGCATTTTATTGCCTGTGCATTAAAGGGGACACGTTATCAGCTGACAGATAACAGACAATCAGCACACTGCTGACACAATTCATAAGACCCGGTTAGCAGAAAGGATTGTCAAACAAAGGCTCCTGTCTGCAAACACACTCTTCAGTTGAGGACAACTACAGGCGGAATCTGGTAAAAGCTCCAGGGAAAACAAACCTGAAGAACAAAGAATGTGTTGAATTTGAAACGAGCTGACCGCGCCTGGTAGCTCTGCTGACAGTTGGGGGGCATGTAGTGCATGCATCTGCATGCGTACCTGCCTGCGTGTCTGTTTGTACTTTTGGGCACATGACTTGAGGCACTTGTGTGTTGTTGATCTACGTCACAAGTCTCCTGGTGACTCTTGCATTGCGCATTTAAAAGGAGGTTTAAACTAATTATCTCGGGGTGCTGCTTGTGTGTTGATCTTCAGGCCCATGACAATAGCTGGTGATTGTTTCAGCATTTAAACTGTCTACAAGGACAGTGACTTTACATAGTACAACCTAGGATGTCCTTGACTGGCAAAGTCACATAGAACGCTGTAGTGTACCTTCCATTTAAATGGCTCTATCTATTTATAACATTTTGGGGGGTAGAAATTGGATAAAAAATTATAAAGCCATATCTGAGCAATTCTGCTCAGTGTTGGACCAGTTAGTTTCTTCTGGAACGCGATTTCCTCTTTACATTTTTCACTTCTTTACTGGCTGTGCATCAAAGTGTCGCCGCTTGTGTTCCCTCTGCGGAAACCAAAGCTAAGTGAAATGAGACGAAAGAAAACGGGGAGGGAGGCAACAAAGGCAAGAGGACCGATTGAATGAAGAGCAGCATACAAACAAGGGTCGTCACTAATAGAGACTTTTATGAGCTCCAGACCTGCTGAAATGGAGTGCCGTGCATGTGCGGCGGCTCTTATCGGCTCGCCGGCAGTAGGGGAGGGTGAGAGCTTCCACACTTGTGCTCTGTAAAAATGGTCTGATTCATTTTCCACATGAGAGGGTCTCACTGGGGCGGCATCAGACCAGCCAGTCCACACAGATTTATGGACCATTAAAGCAGCAGGCCTCCTGACCACTATGCCATCATAGGCTGGCTGCTAAGACACACTGCATCCTCATTCATGCTCAGTCACCACCCTCCATCACAGGCTGGCTGCCTTATTGTTCATCCCTTCATCAGAACTCCCCACATAGTCTCTGTAGCCGCAATGTTTGTTCAATCCAATTTTATTTGTCCAGTTTTCACACTCATCAGTTACAACAGTTACCACTACAATTGTAGAGCCTTCCTAACAATAAGCTTAACAATGACAAGAACCTAGGATTCTGCTGATGTCCGCTGATGTTAGTCGTGTCAGAAACTTCTGTGTGGTTGGGATTGTTGTGTGAGTCTAGCTTCTTGCTCTGTCCGTGTGTGTGTGTGTGTGTGTGTGTGTGTACAAGAGTAGTGGTGATACATACATCATGCATCTTGTGACTGTGTAGTGTAGCATGAGGTCGTCACGACCCCAAAGGAAAGTGTCACACATTAAAGCATTATTGTCATCTTCAAAGGAAACCTATCTGCTTGGCCAATATGGCTCCTACATTCTCTATCCTATTCCTCACCTCACTTCCTTTCATAAGAAAGTGATCTGTTGCCATTAATTATTCTTTCTCATTGTTAAATTTACACAATTTTCACAAAGAGTCCGAGAAGCTCCTCATCAGCACCTTGGTCAGACAGCATGTTATATGGCTCAGGAAATGCTCCAGTACTGTTATTAACATCTCTGATGCTTGTCGGTGGGGCACGTTGTTTTAGCCTAACAGTTTTACAATCAGATTAGCACCATTGCAGGCACACAGACTAATGGATCTGCCTTTTCAAGGCATCTTCAATCAGCTGTTTCCCTGGTGATTAATGCATGTAGTTCTCTCTCCTTTGCTAGGTTTGCAACTTCATCATCCCTGGGAGTGATACAGGAAGGGAAATGGGACAGAATCTATGTTGCTCACTGGCCCTAAGAATAGCTCAGTGAGCAAGAAAATTATAACACAGCTAACTGAACAGAGGCTTTGGGTAACAGGAATGAATGAATGAATGAATGAATGAATGAATGAATGCTATTCTCATAGCTGGTAAATAACTCCCCACGCATCTTCGTTGTGTAAATAAACGCTAATCTATAAAACATAAAACACAATTCATCACAATAAATTTAAACACAATTACACAGGTGTAATAACGAATTCAATGAATTGGCCTAACATTACTGGATGGACAAAAGTACTTTCCACAGTATCAGTCAGGCATTAACTCTTGACACAAAACTGCCATTGCGCCACTGCAAAGCCTGTTTGTCCAGTTGAAAAGGAGAAAAACAAGGGTGTGCATCGACGCCAGTGCAGAAGCATTTACTACAGTCCTGCTGTGTGGCAGGTATTTGGGTTTATACACAGTCAAAGTAAACAGAAGACATTAGATCAGTCCAAAGAGGGCTCCTCGTGTGCGCTTATGAAATGGAGTGGACCGAGATGAGCAAGGTATCACCATCATGTGAAAGTTACAGTTTGGTGTGAAGTCAGTTGGCTGGTAAAGCGGCACTCAACAGCCTGGAAGAGACACATAAAACTGACTACACTCTGCCTTTAAAAATCCATCCACACAGTCTTTTAATAGATAACACAAACATCACACATGCACACAGAATTAGTTTTATCCTCTGGCAAAAGTGCACAGTTGAGCTTTTCCTTCTCCCCTCGTATCTTTTTCTTTGCTTTGGACAAGAGCAATCACCCAGCATGGATCTGTTGTGTTTCTCCATGTCACGTTGCCTCCTTGAAACATCATTTACTCTGGGAGGGGCCCTGTTGAGGGTCCACTATCGTCACGCGGCTGGGTGTGGTGACACATCCTTTCTCTCCGCCCCGAGGTGTTTGTGTAGCCCAAATAACGCGGGAATGTATGTTTAAGACCTGATCACTCAAACACATCATTAATTTATCAGTAATCCTATTATTTTATATATAGACTATCGCTAAAATCTTATTCCTACTCAAAAATATGCTTAAAACACTAAACAAACCTTCTCTAGAATAGATTATAATCAGCTGGAGACGCAAGTAAAGGCACATTGCACGATGCAAAATAGGATGGCGTGCGCGTTCTCGGAGCTCCTGCGCTGCGGCAGTTGCCAGGGGAGATAGGAGGGGAGGGGTTGTGATTGGCTGAAGTGGGTCTGTTGCCATGACGACGGCAGGGGGTTTGGTAGCGTTGCCGTGCGGTGTGTGATCTGCGCGCTGCGTGTATGGAGGAAGCAGCTGCTGGTCTGATCTCTGACATTGTGTGAGACAGACATCTGAATAAACTGCGCACAGACGTGTCTTTAAACGCACCGCACCGAGGCACGCCGTGCATGAATGTAAGTTTTGGATCGTTCCTTTATTTCACTGTAAACGGTCAGACCGTTGGGCTTTTTTTTTCACGGTTTGTGTTTCGAACAAGCTAAAAGTAAATGTGGCCAAGTGACTTTGCTTAGAGCAGCCAGCATGGCAGCTCTACCGACAGCATGTGGCCAGCTAGCTAATGTTAACGCTACTTCTCTGTGCTCCCCGGACATATAGCTCGAAAAGTGGACGGGGTTATTTACAACAGCGGAATGTGGTCATCGTTTAATACGTGAAACTAGAACCGCTGTAATAGTCCTGATTAATAAAATGTTACGCTAACGCTAGCGTTAGGTTCAACCTCACTGACACCGAGCGACAGCTATCGCTACTTTTCCAGACGCTCGTGCTTTGTGAGCTAACGTCACGGCTACCGAACTTACTTCCTATTAAAGCTAAACAACATTTAACTAAGTAAGCGGGGCTTAAATACTCGGTAACGCGTCCCTTGTGTCGGGAAGTGTTGTGTAATTCACCACTTCATTACGTGTAACTTTGTATTCCGTGTTGTGGACCTGCCTGTGAGCGCAGTGTTAGTCCGTGTTTAATGCCACAATATCTCGCGCATTAGCTACAAGGCATATTAGTTTTCTTTTCTAACAGCACTTTCCGTTTTCATTCAAATGCCTTTAGTTGTTAGGGTACACTGTCAGGTTGTCGTCGACAGCGACATTAGGACAATATTTTGCTGGTGTCAGTTGAGGACTCAGTGTCTTCCGCTTTTGTGTACTAATAGATGGATATTTTTTTTACATTGTGTATCTGCGTTACCAGAGGTTTTGGAGGCTACACTGGCTAGCTGAGCACATGATGTAATGGATTATCACAAGATTGTCCCAGATACAGAGTGCTCGACAAACAATGTCAGACTGTAGGAAAAAAACATCTCTGTAAAATCAAGCTGCCCATACTTTACATGTTATTACTGATTAGATCTACATTTACTTTGTTATTCCATGTGTATGTCTGTGTAGTCCAGATACCTGTCTGATTGGTGTTTACTTATCTCCACATACTACATCTAAAATTCACTGGGTGCGCTAAAAGTTGATGAAAATTTTTGGTGACAAAAAAGTGATTGGGGCATTTGACATTAATGTAGACTGACGTTCCTTTCTTTCCCAAGCTTGACAGTTGTCCTAGCTCTGGTGGTAAATAGAAGACAAAGGCATCGGGGGCTTAAGGGACTAAAAGAGACAAAAAAGAAACAGATGTTGTCAGTGTGACATTATTTTATGGACAGTATCTCCATGGTCATAGTGTAGGTCAAGCCATCTGTTGTTTTTTCTGTTGTTTGTAGATCTAACTTTCATCCACTCCTGTACATGTTGGTATGTACAGAAGCCTCAGAAGGGTAAGCACTTTTTGCCTCCCAGAATAGATGAGTGTCTGCTATACTGACATTCATTTCTATAAATAAGACTTTTCTTGACACAGTGATGTGGTTATTGCTGACGTATAATGGCTTACATATAACTACATTGATCTGAAATTTTTCAATAATGGAATTGAATTATTGTTAGCCAAGCATCTGAAGGTTATTTGAATCGCTGGAATAAACTGCGAAGACATTGCAGTTACCATATGTAGCACTACTTCATGGTTTCATGATTCTTTTCTAAGCCAATAAGTGGTGAATAATTTGACATTAAAATTTTAATTAGCTGTTGTCACAGACACATACATGAGTCATGCTATCATTTGGTGCTGTTGTCATATAAACCTGACAGTAAACCCTGGGGTATTGGCCTGCTTGTTAACATCATTTAAATAGATAAGATCAAAGTCCACACCTTTTTGGCTTTGATTTAAATAAAATGGCTTCACACAGACTATGTTTATAGAAACAAATTCATCTGACTAATGTTCAGATCCAGATCGTCAGATACTTTATATTCTTCATGATAGGAATATTTTCACACCAGCTGAGAACAGGATTAGACACAGTAGTGCCACACTTCAATTTTACAACTTGGTAAACACACAATTTCCCTCTGAGAAGTTGCTCCATTATACTGATTTCAGCATGGGAGGATGTATGATGACAATGAATCAACATGACAAAAGAGAGACCACCACTACACCACAGCATTATTATCAAGTGAAATTAAATGGAGCTCAATTTTCCTGTTCAGTTTTCACAATAGACTAAGTATAGGGTATTAAACATTTTAATATGTAAAATAGTACCTGGTACTGGATTGCAGCTTGTAGCTGTTATCCTCTTTTCAAGCAAGAGTGGCACAGAATCTGCAGTTCAAAATGGTGGCGTCGCCATCTAATCTGTTTTATCACGGCGCTGTATACTCTGACCCAGAATAACACATGAATTGTGTCCTCTCAAATCCAACATGTTCTTTGTAGGTATAGAAGTGATCGTCATTACGAAAGCATGTGGCTTGTGGCAGAAACTTTTGGGATTGCACAACACAGTGTAGACCTTGTTTCTCATTGATTGGCTGAGCATAAATGCGCAAACCTTTTTAACCTGCTGTTTTCTAAAAAACACATAATTACTGAGTCATTTGTGAATTTACTGACGGTTTTAAGTCGCTGATTTAATGTTGAGGTTGAATAACCCCAAGTTTGCCAGAATAAGGAAGTTGACAGTATATGCTCACTCTTAGAGACTGTTTGATTATACAAGTTTTACAAGTTGTAGCTTTATTCTAAGTGAAGAATATATTTTTAACAGCTAAAGAAAATCTTTAGATTCTGTAATTTTTTCCCCAAAGGAATGTGTTGATTTCACTCTGTGGCGGCCTATGGTTGTTAAACTGAACAATCACATATCTCACACCGGTCACTTTAGTAAGTCCTAGCTCTTGACTGCGTCAGGCACGATGGACAGGTTGGTGGAGGAGACTGCCTCATACAGTTTGGTGGTGGATGGCTTGAGTGATAGAAGCTGCACATGTGTGTTTCATCACCTTCTCACAGCCTCAGTTTGTTTCTGAAGGAGGGACGTCCCCAGTATTTTGTGGTTTCTAGTATGTGACATTCTGCTGATCAAACATAGGTAGTGGCTGTGAATTTCTGTTGCAAATGTAAATGCCTTTGGAGGCACAGGCTCCACCACCTCTGTAGTTTTTCTGCTTATTATTTTATGTTATTTTTTCCTTTCTTGTTTAGTTTATCATCTTGTCTGTTTTTTTGATGTTTCACAGTAGTATATCCTGAAAAAATCTGTGTACAGCTAAACTGCATCTATTTTTATCTGATAAGCTTTCCACTTAATAGCTGTTACAATTTTACAAACTTGGGTCAACTTATTGTTGTTACTCTACTGACTTTAACAAAAAGATGGAACATGCTGAGATTTTTTCCCCTGCCAATATAAAAATACATTGTGTGAATGTTCTCAGTTATTGTTTTTCAGCTCTTGTTTGGTTGCAGTGATTGTGCACAGTGAATGTTTTGAGTTTCTGCTTCAGTGTTTTTGCGTGTTTATGGAAGTTGTAAATGGGTATTGCCGATATTCCCATTGTGGCACCTCTCCCTCTCCTCTAGTTATTGTTTTACATTTCTTGATTGCGCTGCCCCCTCTTTATCTCCCTTCCCCTCGCTAAACCTCCAACTGTCCAGTGCATCTAGTTTTTGACGGGTGGGACTCAAGACGCAGCTCATTAGAGCCCACCTCATTGAAAGCAGCGTTCATGTGAGCATTTCCTTGATTGAGTGAAAGGAAGACGGAAGCATGGCTGTGTCCTGTGTCACAATGGGCCTTTGTCTTGTCAACTCTGGCTGAAGTAATGGGATTTATTTAATTGACGACAGTATGACAACAGCGACACAGGCTGACCAGCTTGTGTGCAAATGATCTGGACCTTCTTCGGCTTTAGATTTGCTTTTTCTCAGACTTAGGAACCAGCGCCAACTGCGACACCTCTAATAATTATATCTAGAGCATAGTCATCATTCATCATTGTGGCAATTTCTTGCCAAAACAGTTAAACTGAAATTTAAGTAAAAAGTTAATTTTTGCAAAAGGTGTGGCAGGGGCCGTTCCCTTGCAATTACTGATTTAAAACCTGTTTGATGTTGCACCCAGTATTTCCTCCAGCTCCAAGTCGCCCCATGCTCATGGCAGCTAATTTGTATGATGAAAGTTGGAGTTCAGAGCTTATGTTTCTTGCAGAACTACACATTAAAGCTCTTCCTGTGTTTATAGTGTATAACGGAAACACAGAGTCTTTGTGGAAAACACATTTTATTTTCAAAAAAACTAAAATAGATAGCATTGTGGTACTAAATTGTTTGTGTTTGTGTAATTATTCACTTTCTATTATTATTTTTATCCCTTAATTAATAAATAAACAAATAAGTGAAACTGTTCAGGTTGTAGAACAGAAGTAAGTGAAAGGTAAAGGTAAGAACCTGTAATGCAACATATAGGCAGCTGACCTCAAAACTTGTTGCCACTTACTGCCACTCTGTGTGCACGTCTGTTGATGGCTTCACTTCAGGTGCTTCACAAAATTTTTCACTCTTTGAATACAAGCTACCGCCACCCGTCTTTATGTAGCTTTGTACTGTATTTAAAGTGTATACCTATAATGGACTCCAATGCAGTTTGCCATAATTCAGAAATGAAGGTTTTTGTGACTGATTTCCCTGCAGACCCTAGCTGGTGTTGTCTTGTACACAAAATTTAATTCGCAAACACTTGTAGTATTTACAGGGATGGTAATCTGCAACAGAGCACATTCCTGTGGGGGGGCTTATGTTGAAACTTCTTCTAAGCTCCAGAAATATAGAAGCTTAAATCTATCGTTTGACATTCATTAAATAGAAGGATTTGGACTGTAGTGTACAGATACAAAGCAAATGATCTGATTACTGCTGCTGCTGATTTTGTTATTTGAAAGTTTACGAGGTTGTTGTTTATGTTGATTGGTGGCGAGTGTTTGCACAGTGAACTCACAGGCCACATGACCCTAGAGATAAGGTTTCAGTGTTGGCGAGGGGCAGGCATGTACTTTGGAAGGCCTCATCACTGTTGACAGTCAAAGTGCAGCACTCTGCGTTTGAGCCTGAAAGCTGTGTGTGAAATCCACGTCTCAAATGCACATCATTATCATTAACCATTGTTTAGTTTGCTTGTTTTTTGTCCCACAACTGTTGCGTGATTGCATCGACTTGGGAGTCTGTCGGCTTCATGATGGTGGAACTCATAGATCGCCACAGTATATCCTGCTGCTAAGATAAACGCTACCTTGCTGCTCGAGTCCACTGTTTTGGTGCAGAACCAGCCAAACTGTCTCTGTGTGAAGTCTGAATTTGTTTTCTGAAAATGAACTTCCTCAACAAGCGGGAGGTGTTTCCTTCCCTCCTGGCCCTCTGTTTAACGCTGTGAGGTGAATACTGAGCACTTCTGAAACATGACTAGAGCAAAAACAACTGCTCCTTTGTACGAGCTGAGTGTGGGGCCAGTCGTATAATGCTTTGTGCAAGCTTTTCTTTTTCCCTTCACCATAGATACAGAGTATATTGTTTTGATTCGATGAGTAGTTTTATTTAAAAATGAATTATTGAGATGTATTTTAACAGTAGCCTGGTTAGTCTTTACGTACACGGATGCTTTGTCTGTGATGGCACAATTTGACCCTCCCATAAAATAAAACACTACCACTTTGCTACCTTGCTTTTGAACAGCCTCTTTCTCGCTCTCTCTCCCTCTCTCGCTCTCCCTCCCTGTCTCTCCCACTCTAACTCAGCTCCTCCTTTGTCTCATTCACTGTTTTAGTGCTCTAGCCAGACTGGGCAGTCACCTAAATATCAGTTAGGGTTTCAAATAACAGCCCTTGCCATGGGGCTCTGCGACACACCTTTGTGTATCTATTACAGAGGTGTAACTGATTTGTGTCAAGTGGTTCATTTCTTGTAGAGAGGGTGTGGTGTGAGGATACACAGGCATACATAGCATACATTATTATTTTTTTCTGAAACCTTGTTCCGTCAGGTACATGCTGTATGTAATAATTTGCTTCTACTTGCATGGAGGCAGTTATAAAATAGTTTGCCTGAGTGCCCCACAGTCAGTGGAGCCAGTGACATCCAGGTTGGCTGTTGTCTTTCACACTGCTCTTTGTCAGACAGGTTTGTGGAGAACAGCAGCAGACTGCCGGCCTCAGCATTTTCTGCCTGTATTGATCTCCCCACATTAGCTCTCTCTTCATGCACAGACATGAGCACAATTGCTTCCCTTACAACATTGGCTGCCGTGGCAACCGAGTCCTGATCGTGAGATTCACTCCCAGAAAACATCGCAAACCAGAACCTCTTCATTTTCATGCCGCCATCACCTCCTTTACATTCCCCCATACATATTTGACACATCAATGGCTTGATTTGCCACTTAAAGCTATCTCCATATGTCTTTGTGTGTTTTTGAATAGGCTAAGTGCTTAACAGGATAAAAGAGCAGTTTGAAAGGGGGTAAAATGTGCCTTGGCACCTGCTGTTGGTGTCTGCCTGTTTGCACATGAATATGATGAGGCTGGCGGTGCGCTGGGCTTTTTTAACTTGCAGATGAGCCATCAGGTCAGCACCATTGCAGCCTTGGTGTGTTTTCAAGGATGAGCTGCAGTCAACAGGCCAGTCCAGCTTATTAGCTCCCTCTCCCCTCTCCACTCTTTGCACATTTAGCATCCCATCATTCATCACATTCCCAGCCGCCTCTCTTTGATGCCTTTTCATAAGAGCAATGATAACTGTGATCACTGGAACGGCGGTGGTAATTGACCAGCTGCAGTCATGGTAAAACATTTCCTGTGTTCGGCTGGATGTGAGGCAGCTTTCTCGTCCGTCCACCCTGCCTCTGTTGATATTCAAATGACGGTTTTCTGGGGGAACCACTCAAAAAGAAGATAAGCGCTCTCTGGCACCCAGCGGCCCGGCTGAGAGGTCAGGCCTGTGAGGATGAACGGAGGAGAAGCGCTACTGTGCTTTTAAGGTTAATTGGTGCTCTGACACTTAAACCAGGCCATGACTTATTTCCATTTCCCAGTCACAAAACCAAATTCACAGGCAGTCATTCAAAGATGACTGGGTAAGAAAGAAGTGTTTACAGATTATAGCAAATACTTAAACCACACCTTTTAATCAACAGGAGACCTGATGCGGTAACTGCCTACATTGGCACACCTGTTTCAGCTTGTGGTTCACAGTATTTGCTTGACTTAAAACTCTCAGAGGACAGCCAAAAGTAGGACATTGTAGTTGTTTGGTCTGATGTATTTTCACCTAACTACTTATATATTAAATCCAGCCTGCGATCTTTGTTTAAAAAACTGCCCTCACTCCTTCTTAAAAATCGTCTAAAATAATTTTTTGGAAGGATAAATAATAGTTTCATCCAAAACTGTAGACTTGTCTTTGTAAATTGATTCAGAAAAACAAGCTGCCATGTGAAGAATATCTTTCTGTGTTTGTGTTGGTCTCTTGAGCAGAGATTTTCTTTAAACACAAATGGGCACTTCAATCACTTCCTGACAGCTCTCTTTGCTCCACTTTGCTGAAAGCTCTGATTCATCCATGACTAACTTACATAGCCTACCTGTCTACCAGCTGAGTCTCAGCGAGAATGTCTTTCTTCCTCTCAGTCTTTGTCTTTCACTGTTGCTCTCTCTTGCTGTGTAAAGGATTTCCCTATTGTTATTTCTCTTCCTATGTTCACTCCGCCTGTCCCTTTGCCATTTGATCTGGGAAGCACTTTGACTTACTTCCTTTTCACTGCTGATCAAAATTGCAGGAGGACACATGTTACATGTGAAGAAATCTGACCCAGTTTTTAAAGGCCCTCTGTTTGTCTTCTTTATGTTTCTCCCCTCATTTAGAGTTGAGTGGTCAATTTGTAAATGAACTAATGACTCCTCCTTCCCCCGTCCTGTCATCGCTGGCTGGCTTTGACAAACTGATTTATGTGCGCAAGTGTGTGTACACTCCTTCTCTTGTCTCACCCAGCGCGCAAACACTCTTCATTTGACCCTGTTCTTATCTTATCACAGAAATGAAAAGATATGCAGTTCCACGACACTCTGTATGCCTTTACCTCTCCCCTCCTCGATACACTACTCCCTACATGGTTTGGGTCCGGGACCACCCCAGAACCTTGGACATCTGGTGTCCACACAAGGGTGCAGTGGGAGGACTTTGTCCCAGTGTGGCAGCCCAGTGGTCATCTGTGGCAGAGCCAGTCAGCATGGATTACTTATTTTCCTGTTGACTCTTGTTTGTGGGATTTCTGCTCTTAATTGAAGGGACCGCATGGTTGTCATGGTGACGCCCAGGCCATAAAGCTTGTTGTGAGCTGAGTCAGAGAGTGATCTCTCTCTCTCTCTCCCTCTGATCTCTTGCTTTTGGCCTCATCAACAATTGTGCAGGACCACAGCAAATAAAGCTTAATAATGCAGGTGTCTTTGCAGGTAGCATGTGGAGAAATTTTGTATTTTAAACCATGGTGCTTGGACAAGTCTCCAGCATGATCACAGCTAATGTGTAAGTTGATATGCCTCCTCTGAGCACATGCAAAACTCGTCTGATTCATAAGAGTCCTTGGGTGGAATTTGTTAATGACATAGGGATCACGGCATTACTCAGTTTCCCAGTGCTGTTAAATGACTGAATGGGGCTGTAGCCTCTTCACACCACTTAATCTGGCATGTGACAAATTGAGACATGATCCTGTCTGATTGCAGAAGATCAGACTATAAGAGCCATCTACTCTCTAAGATGGAGGCCACCCACTTACACCTGCAGTTGTTGGATGTTTTCATGCCCATTTACATGTAACAAGCAGCTGAGTCCTGTCAGGAAACGAGATGGGCGTCAAGGAGAGGAGCCTTAAGTCGGCTCAGTTGCTTCAGAGGACGTCCTCAAAACTCCTTGGCTTGAGTCAAGAGGGGAGGGGGAGCTGAGAGCCTCTCTGTCCTCTCCAGGAGTGGAGGAGAGGGTCAGCGAATGGGTCAGGGAGTGAAATAGTGGCAGACAGGCGCAGCTACAGGGGGCATGCCCTTAGGGAGAACTTAAAAGAACAAAGTCAGTGCTCGGAAGCGCGCATCATTCCTATATGCCACATTGATTTATTTTTATCATTATTTAAATAAAGTTTAAACTTTTCTTTTTCTCTCTGTTTCCATAGACCTCTTTGATTTAATGGGTCCAATTATTGGGATGTCACCAGATAAGAAAACGGAAATTCCGGGTATGCAAGAGGAGCGGACGGGGCTCAGGGGTGTCTGCGGTGTAGGAACGCTGCCTGAGGCGGAATGTGCGTCCAGTCCGCTGGCGACCAGTGTGGATCGCACTGGCGGCACCGAGGATGATGAGCTCACCAACCTCAACTGGCTTCACGAGAACCTGCTTCAGAACTTCACTCTGGGGGGTCCTGAAGCTCAGCCCAGCGGCAGCCCGCTTTTCGACATAGAGGGAGACTATGGTTCCAGCCAGGGCCCGTCGTCCTCCTCATCCTCATCACACAGCAGAGGCAGGGAGCGGGATTCGTTGAAGTCTAAGCCCCCGTTCTCCTTTTCTCTGCTCATCTACATGGCCATTGAGCAGTCTCCCAGCAAGTCATTGCCGGTTAAAGAAATCTATGGCTGGATTCTTGAGCACTTCCCCTATTTTTCCAACGCTCCCACAGGCTGGAAGAACTCAGTCCGCCACAACTTGTCCCTGAACAAATGCTTCCGCAAGGTTGAGAGGAGTTTGGGAAAGGTACGTTTGCAAAATGTGTCCACTCATTAACTGCGCTCATGATATTACCAAAATCTTCACAGAATTTGTGCACTTTGTTCAGTGCAAATTGTGTTTTTTAAGTGTGTTGCATTGGTGGTGGATGTGTTGGGGATTGTAACACAGCTGCAGGAACCTCTGACTCTGCTGCAGTAAGGGTAGAATCCAGTCAAGGTCGCAGATACTCGGTCAGAGGAAAATGCAAACACAGCACCCTGAGATAGGAGTTTATCTCCTGAAGCAGGCAGTACAACTGTTTTAACCAGGAAGGGAAACATCCAGTTTTTTGAAACAAGCATGACCTTAGCTGCACATAGTAGGTTGTAGGAATAAAATGCTTGTCAGTCTGATTCTGGCAGAATTTGTTCACGTCTATTTGTTCCTCTGTAGAAAGGCAAAAAGAGAGAAGTTGGCCTTTTCATATGCACGTGATTGTGACAAGTGGCCAAACGTCATGCATTTGTATTCTTGTGAAACAAGTAGGATGTGAGTAAAGTTTCTGCTGTGATTTTGTTAATTTACTGCCTAATGCATTTTCTATTTAGCTTCCCAGCCTTGCTTGTGTTGATAAATGTGGTGAGAATAAGAAGATGGAGATTTGTTTGCTTGTTGAGAACAAGCTTTTACATTATTACATTATTACAATTACTAATCCTAAAATTAAACCTTGTAAAAACAATCTAGACTTTTAAGATCATTGGTTAATAATTTGATTGGTAGTGGTTCGACAGCATGAATATCCACCTGTGTCAGACCTGTTTCTGCAGATTATTATTATTATTATTGTTGTTGTTGTTGTTGTTGTTGTTGTTATTATTATTATTATTGTTGTTGTTGTTGTTGTTATTATTATTATTATTGTTGTTATTATTATCAAACCAGGGAGTGACTCGACTGGTAGCCATATTGAGCTTCAGTATGAGTTCAGACTTGTGACCAGTAGAGCCTTTGGTGCCAAGACTGCGCCTGGCTAAGACCAGATATTTTCCCACCATGGGTGGGGGTGAAGGGTAGCTCTCAGCGAGTAGCAACATGGTGCAGTGCAGGCCGCTCAGCATGTAGGTGCACAGTGTGAGCCCTTCGTCTGCTGAGAGACCAGCACCAGTTTCACATGACACACTGGCTGGTGGTTTCCGTTGTCATGGAGACATTTCCTTCTTCCTGCATCAGGGCTGGCTGGTAATCTGAGTCAAGGTTATTCTCCTCCCTCCCTCCCTCCCTCCCTCCCAGTCTGGGCAAGAATATGCTGCCATCAGATAAAGTGACAGTTAACACACTCCTGCACATATCACCAGCAGACACATTCATTCCTGATTGTGAGCTGTGGAACAATCATTTCCTCATTCTACCGAAGCTGCTAAGGAATCCTTTCATTATGCATTCGATATTTTTCACTCTTTTGTTCATGACGCGCTGTTCCTCTCAAGAACCGTTGCTTAGTTTTTGCCTTTTGTGAAAATGGGACTGCCATTAATGAAATATGACACATCATAATGCTGATTTTATTTTACTGTATCCCAAGTGTCTATAATTTTCTGAATATCGCAATGAGCGTATGTGTTTTGTAGTAAATGTAGTAATTATTATTATCATCTTGTAATACAAAATGTTTGGATTTCATATAAAAATGCCATAAAGCCTTTTGTTGAAAAAAAAAAAAGAGTTTGGATAAATATAGACAGGACCCATGAGAATAACTTCAATCAACTTTCTGACTTGGCATGTAGACATTTGACCATTCACACTTTTTCCTACAGGCCAGTGGCAAAGGTTCTCTCTGGTGTGTTGACCCTGAGTATCGCCCCAACCTGATCCAAGCCCTTAAGAAGCAGCACTTCCCTGCCGCACATGCCTTCTGCACACCACCCGCCTCCCCACCCAGGTAACTTGTGGATAATGTGAATGATGAGCATGTCATCTCTGTATGTGTTGAAATGAAATTAATGTTTTTCTTGGTGAGACATATTTTAACTGATTTTTGTTGTATTCCAGAGGTTTGTGTTTGTTTTTTATTTGACTTTAGATCCTTTTGAATAAATGGCATTCTTGACCTTTTCACTTGTCTCGTTTGAAAACTTAAACTCTTACCCTACCCTCCACAGTGCCTCCTCACCCCCTCGCCATCTCTTTCTACAAGGCTGCTCATTCAAAGGTGAGACTGAAGCAAACGTCTCTGTTTTTAAGTTTAAGAAGGTACAGTAAAAGCTTCCTGTCCTGCAGCAATCTGCAGTCTAGAAAGTCCAATCACTGCAGTTTTCTTCGTTTGTGTTTGTTCAGGACGTTGATTATGCACCCTTTGCACATTTCAGTCCTAGTACATTCAGCATCACTGTGCATTTACCTTCAACTCTTGGTTTGATTTGTTCCTTTCAGTCATTGATGCCTCATGTAGACCATAATGTTGAGAGCTCCCAGTCGATGTCTCTGCCTCCTCATTCCCCACTCTGCCCCTTGGATTTGTAACCTTGACGACAGGCAGAGGTTCTGCTGATGCTGAGTGTCGAGCACTCGGTCTCACTGTAATCATTAATAATTTAGAGCCCCAGAAGCAAGCTATGAGGCTTTCAGACACTTTGTCAGGTCTGAGGAGATCGGATTACTCTCTCAGTATCAGTGGCTAAAAATTATCTTATAGTTTGTTTTCATGAATCTTCTGCAAAACCAATTCATTCAGTAAGGAATGATTGGAGCATTATGTCTCTAGTTTAAAATTATTCAAAGGGTCCAGTCCTATCAGAGGTACCATGCCACCACGCTTTCACTCCTTAGGACTGACCATCATTCATGTTTTCTCCTCTTCCAGAGTCTGACATTGATGCTGCCACTGCCATGATGCTCTTAAACTCTGCCCCAGGGCACCACGTTGACCCATGTAAGAGAATCCACGAGCTGCCATACTTTCACCTACTCTGTTTCCTGTCGCAGACATACCACCCCATCATTGCTTAAATCGTCTTTTATTTTTTTGTGCTTGAATTTGTTTTGTGTATCTCATCAGTTTTTTTAAAGAGGTTAAAGGAAATTAAATTAGGAAAGGAAAAGTTCGATATTGGAAACCACTAGAGTAAGGCATGGTTAGCTTAGCTTAGCACAAAAACCAAAGAGAAGTGAAACTGTGAGCCCTAACAGTCTTATGTGCCTCTTTACAGTTACTGCTCCAAATATCCTCATCTAAATATCTCTAAATAAGTAAAAAAAAATCCAAAATATTGAACTGTCCCTTTGTCCGATCAGCATTTATAAAATGTTTTTAGAGCAAATCACTAAAAACAGTTTCTGAAAGTGCTGTAAGACTGTAGTCTTTCAACGTGGTAAGGAATTAACACCTTAAACATCTGTTTAACAGTTTTTTGTAAAGAAAAAACAGCTGCTGCTGTTACTGCACATACTTCAGATGAGGAATTGGAATTTACTTTAGTTACTCGTTTGTCCTTTGTTAATTTGCCTACAAAAGTCATAAAAATAAAAATAATGATAAAAATAAATAACAATATTTGTACGCTCCACCTATCTGTTGTTTCTACATTAACATACATGCAGCAAGATATTTTTAATTCAGGTTTTCCCTCGTGGGCCAAGATTAATCTCAGTTCTGCTTTACACTTGAAAACAATGCACGTGGCATTGTGTATTACATTGTGTCTGATTTCTGCTTTTTGTAACTCAGTAAGTGGTGGAAAAAGGTTTAACAGTATGCAGTCTTTACTAATGTAATGAATCTGTAAACTACAGTTTTCCATTTTCGTGTACACTTAAGTGTTTGTCCATCCTTTGCTCTCTTCAGGCAATTCTGACACCCCACTGGACCTCTCCAGACCTGACTCCGTTCTGGTGAGCAGTGATCCAAAGCAGGACCATAACTACAGCAGCGTAGCTCTGCAGCGCTGTTCATCTCGCTCATCCTCCTCGTCTCTGTCGTCCCTGGACGAAGGAGGCTGTGACCCCAGGCAGTCCCGCCGTGCTGGCAGCGAGGGATTCCACAGTGACGAGGACTCTGATATCTGGGATGAGAGAGGCGTCCACCAGACTTCTCGGCGTCCACCTGCCATCAAGTGGCCTGTCAGCAAGAGGGCACGGCGCGAGGTCAAGCCAGAGCTGGACGAGGAGCTGAAGGAAGCTGCTGGCTCCTTGCTGCACCTGGCTGGTATACGCAGCTGCATGGAGGGATCCAAACGTACTGTCAAGAGCACAAAACTTAACAGGAAATGAAGATTTTTTTTTTTTGCCTCCCTCAGACTCCAAATCCTGTGAACCCTAACCTCTGACCCCTGATCACATGTCCCAGTGTGCCTCCTTCTCCTTATCTGATCGTTCATTGGCCATTTTGAGCCTTTTTTGTTTGGGAATATCTCTGTCCAACAAAACAAATGGCAATAGTATCGTTCACAAGGGAGAACAAAGCCATATAGAGACTTTTGTAACTCGGGGGTGACTGCTGGGGCTGGGGGCTCGGACTATGGAGAACCGTCAAGATACCTATCCAAAATGACCTGCCTGCTTCTGTTGGACTGGGAGATTGTGATTCAAGATTTTTTTTTTCTGAAAGACAAAGTGGAACTAGCTGAAGTTTTTATAAATCACAGCGTTTGCATGCTTCCTCCTCAAACTTGTATCCTCTTCCAAGTGAATCTATTTATGAAGCGAATGAGCGCATGTTCGTAACCGACAAAATTTAACCTCCTGTTCTTATCAGTTTCTCCTTTTTGTATTAAAGGAAAAAAAATGCCACCATATTGAAAGGAATTCTAGCTCTTTGGATCCTCTTGAAAGAGAGACGCAATAATTGATCCACAACCTTAACTTTTTGACATTGATTCATGGTGGCATTTTTCTAAGTAAGGTGTGCTAGTGGAAATGTACAATGATGAGAATGAATGGAATAGTATTATGGTCTTGTTATGCGATAACCCTATTACACATGAGCTCTGGCTCTTTCAGGATTAGCAAGATGTGGGAATAGTATTATTCTGCCACTGCCAAATTTAGTTGCAAAGTTAGCTACATTATTTTGCTCAGTTGTTTGCGGCCATTACAGTGATATACAAATTAGAGCTGTTTTTTTGTTCTTTTTTTAATTCACTCCTCCATCCTGCCAGTCCCTTTTAATCGTCTATGTGTTCTTTGACATTTATTGTGCAGATGCACAACATATATTCACATGTTCGGTGACAGCCTATGCAAAGTGAGCACCTGCCATCTATTGCCAGATGTCCACTGTGTGTTCATAGGTTATCCTTCATAGATTTTTTTTTTCTTTGTGGGGTGTGAATGTATGTATGTATGTATGTCATGGTGCATGTTGGTATCAGTCTACACCTGAGATGACTGTCACAACAGAAAAGAATTTGAATTTTTTTTCTTTTACTAAGTATTCATTTTATTCCAATGGATACAGCTGATTTAATGACAGATTTCATTGGTCTACTGGGAACTCTGCTTGCTTATTTTTGAATTCAGATCTGGCTAATGGTTAGATACAAAAGCGGGCAGTATATTACCACAGCTTCTTGCTTTATTATTTGGGTTTGCAGTTTGATTATACCTCCGTGCGTTCTTGATTTAATTTTGTTTTTGTTGTATTTTTCCTCTGGCTGATCTAATGTCCCAGTTACAAACGACTTCAGGGATGGTATGTTTTTTGGTTTTAGATAAATGAAAGATCAAGATGTGTGGAGACCTTCTTCAAATACAAAGAAGGAGAGGGGGACTTCACAGACAGAAGTGGACTTAATATTTGCAGCCGCTCATTAATGATGTTGAAGACGTGTGCTCATTCTCTCATGTTTTGCCCATGGTCCTGGGTGTTGTCTAGTGTTTCATTCTTACTCTGAGAACAAAATATTGAAGCACACACTCTCTTCTCAAACTGTGAACCGTGAGTGTTTGTTGTCACTTGATTGCATGCAGATCACTGAGGGGAAGTTGTGAGCCACTTCTGTGAAAGGCCAATATTCTCATGTGCTTTGAAAAGGCTGCATCACAGTGCTCAATGCAAGGTAGCAAGGAACTGCATAAGTAAAAATTATATTTCTTCCCACAGTAAAATATCACTGTGCACAGTGCCTGTTAGTATAGCATCCATGGTCAGTGCCAAATATTTTGTTGTGCCACTGATACAATCCTGCAAAGGGCCATGGTCGCTATACTCCCCTGCTGCGCTGCTGCCACAATGTAAATGTAATTTAGAGCAACAGTGCCCTGGTTTTCTGAATCACCCTAACAGGGAGAGGACTCTGGTCAGTACAGTGACCTAACCAGTCTTTTGGTTTGTTTTTGTTGCTTTTGACTTGGAACTGTTCTTAAACAGACCCAAGCTTCAGATCTGAGAGGAAATACTTACTACACTGGTCTTGTTCAGCTGTGAAAAAAGAACAAATTATTGTTCATTTATCATCACCTTATTTATGACATTAATTTATGGGATTATTGAATGCATACGCTATCATACGCTGGTCATTTGAAACAAATGACTGGGCATGTTTATTTTTTTCCCTGTGTGAACTCCTTAATAATTATTTTGTTTTCCTTGTTTATTTTACAGCAATACACATTTTATTCTTTCACTGTCAGAGTGATTAAGTATGCCAATGTCTGTTGTCTTTAGAGCGGGTGTTTCTGTTTTTTTCAATATAACAATGACTGCCAGGTTTCCTTGATGTTTTGTTTCTGCTTTTTGGTAAAGCCGAATAGAAGACAGGCAACTAACATTGATCCTGAAAACCTTTGTTGCCAAAATTGATGTATAGCTGGGGTTAAAATGTACATGATGGGCACATTTCCCGCATACTGTAGAAGCTCTTTGAAACTAATTTAATAAGTTTTACATTTGTCACATGTATGGTTTATGTTTAGATAAGACGGTGAAGTAGTCACAAATTGAAGACTAGTTGTTGCTCTCATCACAGAGAATGTTTAAAGAAGTACTGCCACACATGACTCAAGCTTCCAAGGTATTGTTATGGGATGTTAAATTGTTTTTGAAAAGTACTGAAACTGGATCAGACTAAGTCGGTCACTGGGCTGCTGCTGTGTAGGTTCAGACCTACATTTGCACAGATATTAAGGAGAAGATCTCACCACTCTCTCTGTTGCAAATACAAAACAAATGTTCTTTTCCTGAAACAGTGAGTTGATCTGGGGACGAGCTAAACGTTCTGGTGTCCCAGGACTCATGTCCCCCATCGCTCAGCAGCTGTGATATTAATATTGATTATGTGATCTCTAATTCTGTTGCAGTTTCTATGGGTATGATGGACACTTTTGTTGCATTTGACAAAGCTGCCAACCCAGTATCAGTTTGTGTCAGTTTGTCTGCCATGTCTATTAGACCGACACATCTTTTGGTTTTTGTCTGCTAACCTCTGTTGATAAAATGTTTATAAGATTTATTTTCGCCAAAGATATGCAATTGCATTATATATGGTATTACAAAATATTAATAAAAACCTGTTCTTGTTATCACTGTGTGAGCATCTTTATGTACCCGTCTCGAGTTGTTGCACAGCTTTAGTATTTCGTCACAACAGTTAAGACTTTACAGAACTCTCCTCCACAACAGGAGAATACCATCTCTTCATATTATTAGCCTACACCACAAGTTTTTGATCACCATTACCTGCTGTAAAAACCATACTCCCTTTGATAATGCTTATTTTGTAGAATAGCTGCCTCTCTGTGTGTCTCCGCCTGCTTTCTCACTCAGGTTTCACATATGCATGTTACAGCTGGCAAATATTTCCCACCAAGTCCAGCAGTTCAGTGCCATTTTGACTGCACAAGCTGCGTTCAGCACCACGTGTGCTGGCTCCACCACACTTTTCCCCTTTTCCGCTGTATGTCTTTTGAATGCACCAACGTGGCAAGCTGCCAGAAATTCACCTCACATTAATGTGGATCTTAGGTCCGTGCCAGTGATGAATGCATCATCAGATGTCCTCTACCACACTCTTCGCTGTAAGTTAATTAGTCATGGAGGACTGTGGGATGAACACAGTGTGACCCTGAACAAGGGCTTGTCTGACTAGCCTCAGGCCCACTGGCACAGCTCTATTGTTCAATAGAGTCCTGTGTGTCAACTGGAAGAGGGGGGCTTCTCCCTACTGACTGCCTCAATTCAGCTGGAAATCAGAGCAGCATCAAACCCCCACCACCCTCCCCCTACCACATGGCCCTAGCAACCACGCCACGCCGACAGTTGCCAGGCAACCAGACAATGCTGGAGCCACTAGCTGCGGTGTGCATGTGAGAGAGTTTGTGTTTTGCGCCTATGCGTTTAAGATCAGAAATGGCGAGACAGCAGCAAAGGAAATGTCTTTTGTTGGTACTAAAGAAAAACACACAACACCAACATACACACTGAACAGCTGATGGAAATGGAACACGGTTGTGACGCCTTTTAAGAAACGGTGATGGTGATACAAAATATAAAGAGATTATTATGGATTAGTCGAAATTAATCGTGTTGGATTTGACCGCTGATGGCTGCATTAGCAACATGTCGTTTCACTTCTAGTCCAAACGAGGTCACGCGTGCTTTAAAGGGAAATCACAGAGACTGTCCCTCTGCCCTTGTGTATACGTTAATGCAACCCACACCACAATCACAGTCAGCAGTGAATAATTTATTATTACATGACATCATTTAATTGTAATGCCATTAGGCATGAGCCATAATGGAAATATATATGTGTATATACACACACACACACACACACACACACACACACACACACACACACACATATATATATATATGAAGAGAGAGAGTAATAAACAAATAATAAATAAACAAATAAACAAAAAATAATTATCTATCTATCTATCTATCTATCTATCTATCTATCTATCTATCTATCTATCTATCTATCTATCTATCTATCTATCTATCTATCTATCTATCTATCTCGATGAGACTTTCACACGCTAGGTGTCGCTCTTCTTACACCTTCTCACCACTTTCCTGTTTCCTGAACTCTGACCTCTGTGTCTGTGTCTCTCTCTCCGGTCGGCTCTCAGTCGAGGAGGACTTAGCGGGTCAGAGAATAAACCCACACCTTCAGATGACTTGGTTATTTAAGCTGTGTCTGTAGCTTAACTGCAGCTACTCTCACTCGTTAATAGGATTTACGGAGGCAAATGGTTCCGCGGCTGCTGTCAAATAGCACAGACTTAGCTTACATGTGTTACCCGCTATCGGGATTTGTTTTGCTACACAGCTAGTTAGCTGTGTGCTAGTCAGCTAGCTGGTAGACGCTGTCACCGCGGAAGCTAACTTAAAAGAACACCCGTCTCTGATGAGTCGCTGTAAGTTAAATGGCCAGCCTCAGCTTCGCAATACTGACGTCCTTCTGTCACAATGTGTCTGTCCACTAACGGAACAATCTCACATAAACTACTTAACAACAGTGAACTAGCCCATCTGACCTAGTCACAGCTCACCGTGTCCACCGTCAACACCACAAGCAGCGGGCCGTGTGGGGACCGGTTAACCGGACAGTATCAGTAACCGGACTAGCTTAGAATAACGACATCCTGCATCAACGTCTCTACTGATGATGGCTAACGTCACAGACCTGCAAACAAAATACAGCAAGCTGGCACAGGAGTACTCTAAGGTAAGACCCTCATCCACTCCTGCGCTTTTCCTGTTAGTGAAGCAAAGTGAGTTGTCATTGTTGCTCTTTCAGGTATCGATGAGGAAATTGGTGTTGTTAGCATTAGCTCCCTGTGAGTGATTCTTCAGTATGCATGAGAATAATATGCATGTCATGTCAGAGCGAGGACAGTCAGGCACAACTAACGAATAAACTCCACATGCCCCTCTCTATTTATGTCAGCTAAAGGTAATGTTTGGATAGTAATAGTAATGCTAGTAATTGCGAATGGTACAATACAAAATATAATAATCTACACAATCTAGATGTTTTGGTTTGTAAAATACCAGGGAGTCAGGTGATACATTACTGTGTTCACAATTTGACATTTAAAGTAACCAATGCACATCCAGTGCCTTAATGGTAGTTTATGAATGAGTTACAGTAAGGCCTGTGTTTTCTTTTTTGAGCTGTATGTGCTCTTTGTTACGGTGTCAGCTGACAGCACATGCTCAATGTGCAGTTTCCTGTTCTGCTCCAATCTCACTGTTAGCCAAACACTGCATCCTGCCCAGAAAGTGCTGACTTTGTAACTGTCACACACTACAGCTGTGGTAAATAGGCACAAAGTATGGCACATTGAGCCTAGGGTTTAAATCACGCTGGTGCCGAATATGAGGAAAAGAACAGATACTTTATACACAAGCATATGACTGAGATATTCTGAATGATTGTCTGTTAAATTATCTGTGAACGCCACCTAAGTTGCTGCACACTTCTCGCATCTCAATCCATATTACTAATGACAGTGTATCTACTTTGTATTAATTTTGCATTTTGTGTTATGTCTCAACATTTTTCTCTGTGTCTTAATTCAGCTCCGTGCCCAAAATCAGGTGTTAAAGAAGGGAGTTGTGGATGAACAAGCCAATTCCTCCTCACTAAAGGTTAAAATACATGGGAAAATAATATCATTATGATGTTAGCCTATATTATCATATGAAGCACCTATATTATCATACTTTCTAAACAATGACAGTCACATAGTATAACCTGTTCTTGTTGCTATAAAGCAAGCTCTGCATTTTCTGTGATGCATGTAGTCACACCACGGTTTAGAGATAGTGACGAGCATCTTGGAAGAAGATGCATTTAACAATGTCACGTTCAACATTTTTTCCATCCTCAGGAGCAGCTTAAGCAGAGGGACCAAAGCCTGAGGAAGCAGGAGCAGGAGATGGACAGTCTCAGCTTTAGGAATCAACAGCTGGCCAAGAGGGTGGAGCTGCTGCAAGAGGAGCTAGCTGCTAGTGAATCCAAGGGCAAAAAGGGGAAGGTGAGCATGAGGGGAACTGAAAGTGTGTGGCTACTCATTTGCATAGAGTGGGTACAAGGTATACAAAGTGTACTTTTTTGTAATGGCCATAAAATGTATTTAACAGAAACAGTAGTTTCAAGTGTTGATTATGAAGCATCCAAACTTAGTAATTATCTTAACTATACACTTGTTTGTGAAACCACAATAGTACAATCAGCAGCCCCTGTTTTGTCTCTAATTCCTGCAGAGTAAAGGAGACTCTCCCTCACAGCATGGCCGGCAAACCCAGAGTGTTTTTGATGAGGACCTGCAGAAAAAGATAGAAGAAAACGAGCGACTTCATATCCAAGTAAAAAACCAAGTCATGTTTGTTTTAGTTCGTTATTGTCCTGCTTACACAGTATTTAAACTCATGCAGTCACGCAGATGATGGATCTGTTTTGTTCTTTAAATGACGTAGTTTTATGAAGCAGACGAGCAGCACAAGAGGCAGGAGGCTGAGCTGAAGGCGCGACTCGCAGAGCTGGAGAAGGATTCTGAGCAGCACCAGGCTGTTGTGGACGGACTCACCACAAAGTACATGGAAACCATCGAGCGGCTGCAGAGTGACAAGGCACGCCTAGAGGTGAGGACAACCAGGAGCTGGATGAAGTTAACAAAGAACACTTCGGTTTTCATACAAATCATTAAAATGTGTGTTTTTTCTGTTCATGTGACAGATGAAAGGACAGTCTCTGGAGAGGGAGGCAAAAGAGTGCAGAATACGAACAGAAGAGTGGTATCACTAGTTTTTTTCATAGATGAATTAATTGAATTAATTTAATCTAATTAATTTAATTCATAATTAATTTAATTCACCATTATGGTGGTGAATCCAAAACGTTGATTTAATTTTGGAATGTCTTTGTATGCACCTCTGCAGAAAGTGCATGTAAATATGTGGTCAATGTACATTAAACTGGTAGAAGCATTAAACATAAAATATATCTCTATAAGTGTTAATATAATCCTGGTGCTGCGACTGAATTATTATGTGTTCTTCATTGAAAATTATATTTTTAACCTAATCTTCCCTATTTTGGTCTTTCTGCAGTCAGCAGCAGTTGAGGCGGTGCCAGTCAGAGCTGAATAGACAGGTGAAACAAAGCAGCAGCGTTATCCAGGAGAAAGTGCCCTTCAATGACACCAGTGAGTATCACTTGGGCGAAAAGGCAGAGCCCACATCTGTTTGAGAACATTTATTTTTGTCACTGATACCATAACAACGTTAGGCCTGGAGTAAATTGAGTAATGCTGCACCACAGGATAATATTCTAAACAAGGTAGCAGGAAGCTAAATAGTGTATGTATATGGAGTCACTAACTGTGTTTCTACTCAGGTGTAACTGCTCCTTTTTGTCATCCTGCAGAATTTAGCGACTTCAACAGCCTAAATGTTCCACCACACAATCGAAAGCACCAGGTGAGTGAGGAAGCACTTAGTATGCTGTTGCAAATTGATGCATCGCTAACATAGAATTCAGATTTTGTGTCTGTCTACGAGATTTAATTGTGTGATTATGACTGAAAATGTGTGACAATCCACAAGCCTTTGTTTATTGATTCTGAGGACATTTATAATTAAGTATTCACAAATGTAACAGTAACCACTGCATACTGTATGTCACAGATGTAGTCATGCAGCCGTGCTTTGTGTATTTTGTCTTTGAGTATAGCTGAAGTCGCGGGATGTGGCAGGTCAGGCTCTGAGCTTTATTCAGGATCTGGTTGCTGCTCTGTTGAACTTCCACTCTTACACAGAGCAGCGAGTACACATCTATCCGCTGGACTCCTCCATTGAGCCCATCTCCCCCCTTAACCAGAAGGTGAGGCAACATGGCAGTCTTGTTGATGTTATGTTTAACATCATTTTTTTATCTGCATGTGGAGTAGGATATATTGAAAACTTAACATAATTCTTCTAACCCAGTTTTCTCAGTACCTACATGAGAATGCAGCCTATGTGCGCCCCCTGGAGGAGAGTTTTCTGCAGTTACACCAAAGCATCACAGAGGACACTGTCACTGTACTGGTAAGTTGTGTTTAGACAGGCTCATTGATTTGATGTAAATTTGATGAAACAGCTAATTGAGTTTTTTTTGTTAAATTGAAGGAGACTGTGGTTAAGCTGAAAGGCTTTGCTGATAATTTCTCCTCATACAACCACTTCCTGCAAAAGATCCTTCCCTACCAGCTGAAAAGGTCAGTGCAGTATATGCGCGTGCTTGCAGTGGAGGTGGCAGTACTGATAGCTGTCGTCTCCTTTTTTTTCAGCCTTGAAGAAGAATGTGAGGCAAATCTATGTACTGCTGCCCTTAAAGCGAAAAACCAGGAGCTGCAGAGTGATATGAAGAGAGTCACTTCTGTGTTTGAGAAACTGAAGACTTACATTAACATTTTGGTCTTACCAAGTATGTTATCATATGAGCTCTTTCTGTCTGCAAACTCTCACTTGAGTGAATTGTTTACTTGTACAAATTGAAATGTTACTTTTACTTGATGACGTATGAAATGGAGTTTTAAAGAGATGAAGTCTAATGAAGCAGTAACCATGTGTTTTTTGTGAAATGTGTCTCAGGTGTACAGCAGGATGCCATGCCACAGAGCAGCACATCAGCTGTTTTCACCCAGCTGTCTGCCTGCCTGCTCAATCTGCACGATGCCATTAAAGGTGAGCAGCTCTGTGAGCCACTTTTCACCTGCAGCCGTTCACGGCCAGCATGACAACGCACGACCATTTCCTCATGTAATCACCCTGACTTCTGTTGCCATTCATAGAGGCTGCACTGTTTTCACAAAAACACACAACAGCCCAGTTTTTGCATAGTAAACAGACGGTATATTGTACTGTGTACTACTTGTTGTGTATGTTGTATGTTGTGCTGTCTGGAAGGTAGGAGTCACATTTTTACAGCCAACACATTTAGCTGAGGGGAAATCTGTTGTAATCTGTGTAATTAGTACGTGTGTCTGTCTGTGGTTTTTACTGTTGCCAAATATCTACTAAACCTGAAATGTTATTTGATGAAAATGAATGCAATACATAATTGTAATGTTTGAGAACAGAGCAGATTCTGTTTTTCCTCATGTTTTCCCTGTTTGTCCAGAAATGTCAAAGCACTACAACCAAAAGGCTTGTTTAGAGCAAGAACTTCCCACTATCACCCAGAAGCTTTGCACCACCACAGAGTGTCTGCTGGGATCTTTGGGCTCGCTGACCAGCAGCACTGGCAAGGTACACCCAACAGAGGGCAGGCAGTAGCCAGGTTTATATTTTCTATGTTGCATATTCTGTCAGTTTATGTTCTTTTAATAGATGTAATGCCTAAAGGTTTAATTGTAAGTAGCTGTGAATTTTCACTGGAACTGGATTACATTGGTAATATGCCACAAACGTGATAATGGATAATGGTTGGACTCAGGTGGGCAGCAGTGAAATGTTCAAAGATACTGTCCAAATCACAGTTTGTACAGCTGCTCCCCAGACAGAGTAAAACAATAAACAATTTCTCTTTGTGAATCAAGTGAACCGTTGACTGAGACGACTGTGATGATGGGAAGCACAGTCCGGTGGGTTGCAGGGCTGAATAACACGCTGGCACGCAATATGTGGACTGAGCTTCATTTTATGAGTGATCATATCTGCGGGCAAAAGCTTAATGGCTCAGAGTTTTATTACCCTGGTCATTTTGTGGTGGAATCATTTCTCTGCTGTAAACACACTGGTTGATCTGAAATGAAGCGGAAAGCTGTGAATCTGCATTAAAACAACTGAAGCATTAATCGATGTTTCTCATTTGCTCAAACTGGATAAGATAATATTATTTCCATCTTGTTGCAGATAGCCACTTTTTTCAGCAACAACCTGGACTTCTTCACATCGTCAGGCTACAGTCCAAGAGGCAGCACACAAGCGCTCAACCCCTTGCAAGCAGAGAGCATGTTGGCCAACAAAAAGAAAGCAGCTGCCTACGTTCATGCTATCAAAAAGGTTAGTATCTACTGAAAATGGATGGATTTGTCCAGGTGTTGGCTGGTGACAAAATGTTCTAAAAACTGTTGCAAAGTACCGTAAATATCAGCAATGTTTTTTAACTGCCTCCCCTTTTATGAAGAAGTCTTTGTGAATGATGTTTTATATTCTATATGGGTTAAGTCCACTTTTTTATCATGATGAATTATAAACAGGAAATATTCATAAGTGAGCATCCTACCAATAAGATGCATGTTTTGTTCCTTCTTTCAGCCCAGGCCCCAGTCTGTTCCATATGGAGAAGCCCTGTCGAACCGTCGTATACTTACAAGTTCCACTGAGAGCAGAGAGGGGCTCACTCAACAGGTACGAAACTTGACTCAAAAAGTGTTTCTAAAAAACAGATTATGTTTAGAATTGATTCATTTTAGGATGTGGCTTTAAAGTTTAAATAGGTCACATCCAAGAGCTGCCACCACACAATGTTACCACGGAGTCAGTGTGCCCGTCCTAAAGGTAGTGGTGTCATAACACAGAGATAAAATCAAAAATGGTTTCATATGCAGTTATGTTTATTGTAACTTTGTAATTTCTGGAGGGTGTAAAGATTATATATCCATTGACAATGTAGAAAATCTCCAAACAGCAGAACAACAAGATCAGTAGCTGTTGAGAAAAAAGAGGGTTTTCTGTTGTTAAAGTATAGAAGTTCAGAAGCAATGAGTGTGAATGTGATACAAAACAGTCATGATATTTCAGATGAGGTGTTGGTCCTCAGGGACTGGGTGTGAAGGTTTGAGAGGCTTGGACAGTGGCGTTGTGCAGACTTTGTCCTCAGTGTGTGTTTAGTTTCAGAAAGATGTTTTCTGTTTAGCAGAGTCCTGAGTTGATTTAGATAGATAGATAGATAGATAGATAGATAGATAGATAGATAGATAGATAGCTAGATAGATAGCTAGCTAGATAGATAGATAGATAGATAGATAGATAGATAGATAGATAGATAGATAGATAGATAGATAGATAGATAGATAATTATTTTTTGTTTATCTTTTATTTTTTTTAAATTTTATTTGTAAAATATGCAGTTTCCCCATTCCTTCCTACATACTGTTGCCCTTCCATTTTCGGTGCCAACCTCTGGTCAGTCCACTTCCAACAAGCTCACTTTCCACTCCTCTCCTCTCCCACTGGCCTCCTGCAGGTGCAGCAGAGTCAAGAGAAGATTGCTCGGCTGGAGCAGGAGAAGGAGCACTGGCTCCTGGAGGCCCAGCTGGGGAAGGTGCGGTTGGAAAAGGAGAACCAGCGCATTACAGACCTGGAAGTACAGCTAGCAGCAGCACTAGGGAGAAATCCAAACTCGCAAATGGCTGCAGCAGGCACACTCACACAGAGCCACACGGAAGCAGAGATAGAAAAAGTGGCAGGAAAAGAGACAACGTTGTGCACCAGCCTGGTACAGTCACTCCTCTGCCTGTTGTTCATTTTTCTCTTGCACAGGAAATTTTCAGCCTGTGTTACTGGCATCTGATTTGCTTCAACAGAGGGAGTATGTTCATTCTTTTTCTTGTGGAACCCCCGCTTAAAAAGATTTTGCTTATTAAGCCGTCCAATGTGCTGATGTGGCAGAATAGAAGAATACTGTTGTTTATTTAAGTCAGTGCAAAGTTCACAATGTAGACACAACCCAGAGCGGGTTGTCTCGCTCGTCTCTGCACATTAGTATTATGTCATTTATTTTTCTTTTTTTGAAGCATATTTTTAAATGTTATGTTATCTATTGTATTGGTAGTTTGTTCCAGTGTTAGAGGCCTGCCTATCTATGATTCAGTGTCTGACATGTTTGTCTGATTTGCGTTACTGCTTCCAGGTTGGCATGCTGTGCACCACACCTACAGCTGAACTTGTGAGTTGTCATGCACTTAAACAATAAACACATTGAAACAAAGAGTTCCTAAATATAAAAGAATAAAACAGCACGTTATCTTCCTGGATGTTGTGTCTGTGTTTGCAGGTGGGAGACGAGGAGTCCAGGGAGCAGCTGATAAAGACTCACTACATGGCCAGAGTCGGAGAACTCACCACCCAGCTGCAGATCTCTGACAGCAAAGCTGTTCACTTTCACTCTGAGGTGAAGCTCTTAGTATAAACTTTATCTCAGTGAACTCATCTTACAGCAAATACTGTTGTCACGACACACAGCCTGTATAACATTGTATATATCTGGGTAGAGGTATGGAAACTGTTTTTTAATGGTGGTAAACTAGCTTTTAGGTGCTTTACCAACAACAACACTGTGCCTCTACAACAACTACACTGTGCATCTACAACAACTACAACAACTGTGCATTTTCAACCTATTTCACATTACATGCTGACAGATGTGTCTACAAATACAGCTACACAACCATTTGTGTCTGCCTCTAATGTCTTTAAGGGAAGAGATATTGAACTAACCCTGATTCTCCTTTTTTATTTTCACATTATTATCAAATTTTGCCTTCTTCAGTTTAAAATTTTGACACCTAAGACTTGATCTGAATTTAGATTCTTGATCCTTGCGATTCCCTGGCACACCAGTGTTTTCGCATGTTGTGCGAAATAGCAATGCCCCTGAACTTGAGTCAGTCGCTCAGGTATTAAACTGTCACTTTTCACTTATTTTTAGTGTCGAGCTTTGGCCAAGAGATTAGCCATTGCTGAAAAATCCCGGGAGACTCTCAGTGAGGAGGTCAAAGTGGCTAATCAGAACATCACACGCTTGCAGGTAAAATGACTGTCCCTTTACTAAAAAGCTTCCAGTCTCTACCCACTCACTATAGTAACTGAGCCTTCTGCCACACAGGATGAGCTGGCTACAACTAAGCGGAGCTATGAAGACCAGCTCAGCATGATGAGTGACCACCTGTGCAGCATGAATGAGACTTTGAGCAAGCAGAGGGAGGAAATCGACACACTCAAACTGGGTAGCAAGGTATGGCAAAGAGACAGAGTTCTCCTTTTTTTCTCCTTTTTATTTCAAGACTTGCTCTCAAGTCTGTTTTCAGCTGTCACTCTTAAATAATTCTAAAACTCCATCACATTCCTTCATCAAAGAGAATTGATTAAAGAAATCCACTGGCTTCAGAGGGTATGATGGTTTGTTTTAGGTCTAAGAGGCAAAGTATGATATTTTAAAGTTTCTGTCAGTTATGAGGTAAACCTACAATGTTGTCTGTGGTGTGTTGTTGCTTCCTGGTTCTGATGGGGAAAGCACCTGCACAAAGCATCTGAAAAAGTCGTTAAGAGGCCTGTTTTAAGTCTACATGTTCCTGCATGTATGCACATACACGGCTGCATGTTGGAAGGCTGCAGGACAGAACGTGTTTGGTGATCTAGAGGTGATGAGTTTCTCCCGAAGTCCAGAAACCAGCCTTGACATGTCTAAACAATTTGAAACAGAATGCAAATTCAATGTGATGTCTACCTACTGCACTGAAAAGCAACACAGCGATTGTAGTTTTGGACCAATCCCGAATATAAGAGCTGAGTTGTGTATGTGTATACTTTTTGCCTCCTTTAGGGAAATGCCAAAAAGAACAAAGGTCGCTAGAGTTGACCTCAAAACTCCAGCTCCATTTGGCATCACGTGGTGTGCTATGAGAGATGAGCTGGACTGTGGAGCCTCCAGGCAGCATCATGGCACCAACACTACCGCTGTCACAGGATGGCTACATGAGCCTTATCGGACAGTGGCAGTACAAATGTACTGCATGGAGGCTGTAACGAGGTCGACTGAAGAAGACTTTTTCCCCCCTTTTCCTTTTCAAAGCACCAGTTATAACGTAACATGATTTGTTAAAACTTTTCTGAAACTGCACGGGAAACTGATGCTTGACCTTTTGGACAAAGAGACACTGCGTTTCTCCAAAAGGGAAAGAGGAAATCAAACCGCTGACAACATCTGGATTTGGATAATGCTCAAAAACTTGAAAACCAAACCCTGTTGGACAGTGTGTGTACTTCATCTGCGTTAACGTGCAATTGAGATGAATTGAAAACTCAGCGAACAGCGAACGGAGCAGGCGAACAGAGCAAATGTCGTTATTGATGTATGTGTGCAGTGTTGTGTCATTGTGAGACTGTGGCACTAGGCTTTACAACATGTTTCTTAATTTTTACACAGTTGTGATTATTGATGCAAGCGGCTCTAAGGGCCTGTATGCCTACATGCAGAATAATACCCCTTCTAATGGACACATATATTTTTTAGGGTCTTTAAATCATCAAAGAACAAATAACAAAAACACTTGAATTCATTCCACATTTTGGAGATTTTTCAATCCTCTGGGAGTGGAGAACAGAGAAGGAAAGAAATCTGCCTTGAAGCTCTGATTAACTGTTAAAGCAGACTAAAATGGTAAGATGGACAAGTCAGAGCACGTAAAATGGTGTCAAGTCTGTCTATGTGAAGTACCATGTCTTTTCTATCACCAAAGTAAGTTTGGCTGTGCACTTCTGTAGCAAGTTTCTACATTCATCTTGTAATGTATTGATAAAAAGGGTTGATATGAATATACACTCATTTCAAATCATATTATAATTGTACTGTATAATTTTTAATATATATGTGTACATACTGAAAGACTGAAAAGCATTTATTCAGAGGTTACTAATCTTTATTTTACACACAATTGGGAACTGAATATTAGACTTTGTTGCCCCCAATATGGTCTGATTCCTGGGAAATGTCACAGAAGGGTTGGCACATACTGTAACCAGTGCTTAGACAACCTGATTCATGAGTCATGAGTCATGGCAAAGGCTGGCAAAGTTTGCAGTAGAAAACAGCCTCTCTGGCTTGTAGGGACACGAGTTAATTGAAAGAAAAGCCTTGCAAAGACTGAATATTCAACCTCTTGTTTGCCAGTTTACACCTGCCAACAAACCTTTGATGGCAAATATTTGCCACCACTCCCTGAACTGAAAATAAAATAATACTTATCCTCACACTGTAACCTGCTGAAAAGCACATACAGAAATGTGAAACGAAATAAAGAGCCTGCTCAACATGCAAATGTCTCATATGTTTAGATTCATCTGCTCAGTCGTGATCCTCAACCTCTTCTGACCTATGTTTTCATGCTACATTTCTGGGAGCTCGAGGAGAGTGGGATTTTAAATTGCCTGTAATTTTTTTTTCTTCAAAAACAGACTGCAACACACCCTAACCACTGGGAAATGAGGCAGAGGCAGCAGCATGAAACAGGACACATGAGCAGTGGAAGATTACTGATTGATGGGGTGGGGAAAAAGTGTCACTTGATGCTTTCATGTCCTCCTGGTTCTTAGCAGAGGTCATACTAAAATCATCATCACACAGTAAAATGTGTGTTGAAGAAATTCGTCCAGGAATACAGACATGTAGAAATCAAAACAAAGCTGTATTTTGTCTTTTTTCATTTTACATTCTAAGAAACTGTGGCTGCAGATTTAATATTGTAGCATAGATTTGAAACATGAAGAGTGATGCATAAATATCCTGCTTAAAGTAATATGTTACTACAGTATTGAAAAAACGTGGATCCTATTATTCATCATGATATATGACCTAATTAATGTTTCATTGTGATCCTGTAGAGCTTTGTAGGGTGTAATTGAATACTATTTATTCGCCTGCTGGTAACTTTGAATGATGTGACATTATTTTTAACAACTTGTAAAACCTGAACTCTAAAATGAATCAAAAATCTGCAAAACCACACGCATGCATCAAAAGGCGAACACGTAAAATCAAACCAAGTGTGATTTGTTTATTTCCCACTATGTTGATTTAACCAACAGGTTTATTGCCGTAATTATTCGCCGTAAAGGGGTGTGTGACTTGCGCGCTCGTCTCTGTATGGCGATATTTCCTACGGCCGTGAACGCAGCGCCGCGGTGTCCCGTTGGAGGACAGTCTGTGTGAAGTCGGGAGGGGAGACGCTGCTCCGTGAAAACTCCCAGCAGCATTAACACTCTGCCATTTTGAACAAAACCGGCCGACGTCCAGGATCCAGCAGCGTCCACCCAGCAGAAGTCATGACCTGAAGCGCTGCGGCTGCGCCCGGAGTTGGTGAGTGTTGTATCTGTTTTGGTGGCGCTCGGCTCTTGTTTTCAAAGTGAGCCGAGATAGTTCAGGTGTCGTAGTTCAAAACGGAACTAAAGTGCTCAGAGTCGACTCGGTTTGTTGTCAGTGGCTGCTCGGTGGCGCGTGTTGTGCACCGCGATACGTGTGCAAAGCAAAGTGGGAGCAAAGTAACGCAGAGTGACAACTTCACCCATCAAAACAATGGCGCTGGAGAGAGGCGGTGGGCCGCGGTGCCAGTGACGCGGGCCCGGCTCTGGTGGGGATGACAGTCCGCTGCTACTGTCGTCTTCCTCCGGTGTTAGCAAACAAACAAAAAAACTTTGTTTACCCGGTAACACAATTAGCCAAACAAAACGCGTTTTAATAGCAGGCACGAGACACTTTATTTACACATGACGATAACGCACACGAAATTAAAAACATGAAAATGTTGTCTGTGTTGCCTGACATTACAAGTGTAACAAAACTTTTTTGGTCTGTTTTATAAATTAATATCAGGTCAGTTGAAGCGAGACGTGTTCGTGTCAGGTTTGTTTGCCTATGCCACCACCTAGTGTAACAGTATGAAGATTGTGGAGGAGAGCAGTAACAAATGTTTGCTAACATTAGCTAACGTTTAGCTGCATACCATTCCAGTATTAGAGTAAGAGACGAACGGTAGTAAAGTGTTTTTATATTGAGCAGTTTGTTTTATTGCTTTTGCATTTAACTTTTCATCCCCCTGTGTTGTTATTCACAGAGACACACGTGGAGTGAATGTTTTCCATATGGTTGTCATTATTTTGAATGGTAAAAATGATTCACTACCACTGTGGGAAACTACATGCAGTGTAAATAGTGGATAATGTTTGTAATTGCTGGCCTGAAGGACTGACACAAACATGTCTCATTCATTTCTGCTCCTGATGCTTTTCTGAAGTGTGTACTGTATGAACTGTGTACATACAGTGAACGCAGTGTGGCCGCACACTCAGCTGTGTTGAGTATGTGACTAACACTGATTTAGTTTACTTGTGAAGATGATTGACACCTGATTCAAGAGAGACAGAGCTCATTTTTTCATAGTGCTACTGGAAGTGGGACTTTGTGGTCATAACAGCTGTGCTCTCCTGTCAGATTAAACTGGAGGATGTCACGCTTTGTTTATTCAAATATTTCTCTCAGGAAAAACAAGCCTCTCTCTCCTGTGAGTGTCAAGGAAATTTCCAGAGAGTCCAATAGGAGCTTATCTCTCTTCAACAGGAAGCATCTGTCTTCTCAAACTTCAAATGTGTGTATATTTTTTTAACTCAGCACTTTTATTCTTGAACCCATCAGTTTCCTCTCAGTCATCATTTTGTTTCCCACAGTCCAGTTCTCAGTAGCGGTCATATTGGATTGAACACCAGGTTGCAGCATTTGTTTTCATATATCCTGATTTGAAGGTTTCAGTTCGTGATCGCTGTTCCTCTTTGTTGGTTGCAGTTTCTCATGCTATTCCAGACTTTGGCACTGTCATGTTTTCAAGGCTCACATATCAAATCGCTGACTTGCTTCTTTAAAGCAGACACATGCTATTTGGCAGCATATTATGACACAGTTGGACCCAATGATTATGATTAAGTGAGATTTGATTTTAAGCTTTTGTCCATTAGGATGTGTATATTATTTTGCTTTCCCCACATTCAGCAAGTGAAGTAATTGATCTAAGATGATAAACTAGGTAGGCAGTACATGGGATTAGTCTACTCTTAATTGCAGTGCTGCATTTTAAACAGGAACAAACCTGCATAGTGTTCGTAAAAGAGAAGTTGTTATATAGGATCACAGTCCCGACATGATTTTCGACATGAGTTTCAGCCTACTTGCAGTAATTTAAATGACCAAATTTGTTAAAAAATAATGTTCTAACAGTAAATGTGACTGTGCTTATTAATTAAGTCCTTAATGACTATAACTAGCGTGTCCTAAACCCCTGGAGCCTTCTTTGTCCCTGTTTTGTGAGTGTTTTACCGTGATAAATAATCAGAGCAAGCAGACATCATGACAAATTAATATTTTTGATAAAAATGATAATAAGATAATATTTGTTGTCAGTTCACACAAATATAGCAGGCTGGTATTTCCTGTGTGAAATGCGGCTTGTCTCAGAGGAATGTGTGGAATGTATTCTTTTGTCCTCTGTAGATTTAGCAGCTTCTCATTTCTGTGCTGCCTGCTAAAAAGCTTGGGAAGAGACAACAGACTGGAAATGAGTATTAAAGACTGTCAGTAACACAGAAGAAGAACACATACCACCACAAGCCAGTCTCTTTGAATGAAAGTAGAGAGATTCTGTAAGTCTGAGGGAAGGAATGAACTTGTGGAAATGTCTTTGTGTCTCTGCAGACATCCTCTCATTACAAAGATGTTCTCCAGTATGGAGACTTGTCAAACTGCTGCTGTGAACCACAGCCCCTACTCCCCTATTTATTTATAGCATGGAGGAACTTGCCACTGGATGTGTTCTTCATGTAGTCACATGGTTGTGATCCTGAAGGGAGGAAGGAGGCTGTAATTGAGGCTTTCTGCTTTCAATTATTTTTTTTCATGATATGTTTGGGGATATGAGGCTACAGCATTCTGAAAGTGGCTTCTCTGAGCTGGATGTTAGTTAGAGAGCATCAGAGGATAGACTGGGCTTGAGAAGCGAAAAATGAACGATGAGATTCGGTAAATGTTTGAAAAGTAGCTTGATTACCATTGGAGTTGAGGAATATTCGCCCACTTTTTCAAGAGTAAAACCTATATTGGAATATGTTCTGTAGATCTATTACCGGACCAGATAAAACATTCATTTTCTAGAGGTGCCTTATACATTTAACCAGCTTTGTACCTTTTATGAACCTTCATGTACTACCACCAGCTGCTGTGCCGCATTATACCCGCCTGCCTCTCTGCTGACTTCATGTGGATTAATGAGGCAGGATTTTTGCTGTTATGGCCGACATCATTCACACGCATTTTAGAGCAGACTTGCTATGAAAAATTTAGATTAGGCTAATTTTAAAGCACAGTGTGGCTAAAATACAACACAAGATAAATCATTTATCATTACACAACTGAACTTCCAAAACTTGTACTTCCTTTTAAAAGAGCAGCATTTCATCCATATATGAGCATAGTGCTCCTCGCTTCAACCTCAAAATTTTGTTGAATTAACATTACACTAAAACTTGTTAATTACAGCGTGCGTAAATGTATTACAGCCAAATCAGGGAAAATGAGAATGTGTTGTAAAATTAAATAAAGTCCCAGGAGACCTCTACCAACATAAGTATATTTTTAAATCTAATACATGATATTCTGTTAAAGATTGTTCACACAGATCATACACTTGCATGAGAGTTTAGTAATACATTTCTGTATAAAGGTTTGGGTCAATGACATGAGATGCATATTTTTGCATAGTTTGTGTTTTTTTTTTCAAATAGATATGTTTTAACTTAATGACAAGGGTAGAACTCAGTCAGGTGGCACAACTGAAAGGAATGTCACTATATCCTGGTATTCAAAGCTCTAAGATTATTCATGACATTTCTAAAATGTTAACTAGTTTAATTTAAAGTTAAAGATACCAAATTTTACACATTTTACATGAGAATTTAAAAATAAAGTCGCCGCATGGATTTAACTAAGCATAGGTAATAGGTACGAGCCTCCTATTGGATAATTACTGCATGGGCGGTTATCTTTCAGCTGGCAGATGGCAAGTTATTTAACCCCAAATTGTGCAATGAGTTGCGTCTCATTTCTTAAACAACCATGTCGAAAGACACGTCCCGTGGTCGTGGAAAAGATGTTAGTCTGTTTGAGAAGGGTCAAATCATTAGCATGCATCAAGCAGAGAAAACACCTAAGGAGACTGCAGAAACAACTAAAATTGGGTTAAGAACTGTCCAACGCATTATTAAAAACTGGAAGGATAGTGGGGACCCATTGTCTTCGAGGAAGAAATGTGGCCGGAAAAAAATCCTGATTGATTGTGATCAGCAATGAAGTGATGCACCCATCATGCCTAGTGCCTACTGTACAAGCCTGTGGGGGCAGTGCTATGATCTGTGACTGCAGTTGGTCAGGTCAGCTGACTACCTGAATATACTGAATGACTAGGTTATTCCATCAATAGATTTTTTCCTTGTGAAGTTAAAAACACTGTTAAAAGATGAGTTAAACTGTTTGAAAAGATATTTAATAAATGAGATTTGTTTAAACACATTGTTCTGAACTCAAAAATATGCATTACATCCAATATTGAAAATACTTTTTAAAAATACCCTTTTAGAGGCTTTATTTGTCATTGACCCATTTATCAAAACAGTAATAACATTAGTAAGTAGGGATGTTCAATATTGGCTTTTTTACCGATATCTGATATACTGATATTGTCCAACTATTAATTTCCGATATACTGATATCAACCGATACTGATATTTGCGCCCCCCCCTGAAAAAAACTAAATAATTTCAGGTAAACAAACAAAAGTATCTCAAAATCACATCACATCTCTCATATTTTGACATTTTGAGTTTGAGGACAAGAAGCTGAAGAGTTTGATGTATAATATGTGCATGTTGTGTAAAAGTTGTCATTAAAGTTGTGCCGATACAGATATCGAACATGTCTATTAGTAAGATAACTTGTCTGTGTCTAAAGCGCAGAATGCTTATGTCAGCTTTTACTTCAAATGAGCCTCAGTTAAGTAAGATTAATTGAGTTGAACTTGTTCCATGTTTTCAAGGTCAGTCTCTCAGCTTTCTTGGAGTAAATTAAAGAAAAATAGTTCATTTACATCCCCTAATTTTTACTACCAACAGGATAAGTGGACTTTCAGATTGAAAATTGATTTGTTAAAAAGGTGCCATATTTGAAATATCTGAAGTTATTTTATTATTTTCTTTTCTAATGTGTTTGTATTACAGAGGAGAAGGCCAGGAAGTGGAGGATAATTAATACAGCAAAGGAGGAAGTGTGTTTTTACTGCCCGGCTATCAGTCGTCTGCAGCCATGTGTTCGACCAATCATTCAAACTGGGTCACATTTGAAGATGACAACACGCCACTCTCATCACCTCAGAAGCCCTTACAGTCACCGGGACACATCAAAACATCGGTACCACGTCCCAATGGTCTCAAACTTGCACTTCCTCCAATCAGAGACACTTCCTGGAGCTTCAGTCCTTCCCTGGAATCCCCTCAAAGCCACTCGAGTCTTAGTGGAAGTTCCTGTGTACCATGTAACACACCCCTTTGCACTCCTGTGAGTGGGGTACCCAGCACTGCGTCCCCACTTCCCTTCAACACATGGGAAAAAAGTGACTTTTTTCGGAGTTCTTCCAGCACATCAACCACCTCTGCTCCCTCTCCTGCATCGGAGGCCACAAATCAATCCTCAGATAGACCAAGCCCTTTCCCTTCTTTCCAGGGGAACTCGGGACACTATAACCCCTTCTGGGATGGATGTAGCTACAGCGCAGATGTGGGCAGTTCCTCCTCAGATTCAGAATGTGACAATAGCCTACCACGTTTCTTTATTCGGACCAAAGATGGTAGTGAGCCTCCACGTGACCAACTTCAGAGCTCCTTTTCCTTTGTTTGCCACAAACTGGAAGGCCTACGAACAGAAACAGACCCTGAACCAGAGCGAGAGAGTGACGGAGAGAGGCGTCTGAGTTGCAGAAATGAGGTGTTAAGTGAGGATTCCTCCCAGTTTGTTCCCCGTGGCCTTTTTCGTAGCCAAAATAGAGACGGCTGGTCTGTCTTGCTCAGGATACCTGAAAAAAAGAACCGAATGTCCTCACGTCAGTGGGGGCCGATCTACCTCCGCTTGTTGCCGGGGGGTGTGCTGCAGATGTACTACGAGAAAGGCCTGGATAAGCCATTCAAGGAGCTCCAGCTTCTCCCTCAGTGTAGGCTCTCAGATTTTAAACTGGAAAGTTATGGCGAGCCCCGTAAAGTCCTCACTGTCAAGGTGGAGCATTTCTCGTACACAGAAAAGAAACGCTTTCACCCGAAGTTGGAGGTTAGTCACGAGGCAGAGGTGGAACAGCTGCTCAAGTTTGGCTCCACTGTGCATGATGAAATGGAGGACCTGATGGTTTCTATGGAAGAGGAAATCTTTAAACTGTCTACGCCTCATCAGCTGAGGCGGCACTACGAGGAGCAGGAGCTATCGTTGCAGATTACTGATCATATCTGGGTACAACTGGATAAGTCTGCAGGAGTCATAGAGCGGACAGCCTTCACCCAGATTCACTGTCTGGCTTTTCTCAACGGACTAGGGGATTGTTTTCTTGCCCTTAATGATCTGGGGCTGCTGCGCTCTGACTCCAGCTATGGGTCTGAGGAGGCCAGTGAACTCTGGATGGAGATTGCCGACTGTCATTTTCACAAATGTGTCAACGAGACTGAGTTTCATAGGTCCCGGCTGATTAAGTTCTCACCTCCTGATGCCTGCAGAGTGGAGCTGATGCGGTACAAAACGACGACTTTGGGTTGCACAGAAATCCCTTTCTCGATCAAAGCTGCGGTCACAGTTCAAGGTGCCTATGTGGAGCTCCAGGCCTTTCTCAACATGTCAGCGTCCTTCCTTTCCACTGTGGGGGGCTCGGACAGGTATCCACTGTGTGAGAATGTAGTGATCCGTGTGCCCGTGCCAGGCAACTGGGTGAAGGTGACGCAGACGGTGGCTTTGCTGCGGCAGAGGTCACTGAAGGCCCGAATGAACAGAAATACCTGCCTGGGAGCTGTAAGCAACACAGATTCACAGCCTGTCATGCAGGTGTCAATTGGTACCGTCAAGTATGAGAATGTATACTCAGCCATCGTGTGGAGGATCGAGAGGCTGCCTGCAAAAAATAGGGGTAACATCTTTATGTGTGATTAAATGTAGCTGCCTTGTACCACAGCCTAACAAATCAGTCTCTCAGTAGCTTCTTGGCCTTGACCCCTCATACATATTTACAGTATGTTTGCCTCTCAGTGGTATAACACACTAACTACAAGTAACCACTGTTTTGCTTCTATGCAGCAGTGGATCATCCCCATTCCTTTTCCTGCAAGCTGGAGCTGGGATCCGATCAGGAGATCCCTGAAGACTGGTACCCTTTTGTCACCATGGAATGTGAAATAATGGGCGCGGTTGTATCACAGACCAGGGTGAAGTCACTTGGCACCGTAAACGACATCCAGCCACAGAAACATCTGACCAGTTGGACACGCTATCATTGTCAGGTGAGATGTTGCATAAGAGCGATCATGTTTTACTCAGTGCTTGTGTATATGTCAGTGTAGATATGGACATGGTCTGATTTTTTATTTTTGTCACTAATATAATGTTTCTTTTTTCTTTAGCTGGAAGTGGAGAAGAAATGGATTGAAACAGAGTCAGAGAGGCAATCTGGCTGTATGACACAGTGAGGATTAAAGACGCTCCGAAGAGGACATCATTTTTCATTTTGCCAAAATAGTTTTTCTTTACTAGTGAGAAAGGATAAGAAAAAAGGAACAAAAACATGGGTGAATAGGGACTTTCTGTGTATATCTGGTGTCAAATTAATCTCATTACACAAAGCCTGGTAACTGATTTTCTATCTTTTAAATGAGACTGAATTAGTCTAGACCTAATCAAAAAAATTAACATGGTCATTTTTACCTAGCACTTTACATTTACTAGAGTTATTAATTATAAGATTACAGTTTATATGAGTATTGTTTATAAGCTTACATTTGCATCATCTGCACTGCTCTCCAGAATAACGGCATTAAACGTATGACAGATAGGTGGTACGAGATAAACATCGCAAGTAATGAGCTCCTTTCACGGTGTTTGAGAAAATTCATCAGCATATTTCTCGTTTTTTTTCTTTTTGTTGCCTGCAAAGTTTAAACAGATTATTCCAAACTGTTTAATTTAGTCATAACTTCTCTACATTTATACTCAATTGTATTTGTCAGTGCCATGAATGTTTCTGACTGACGAGTGCTAAAATAATTTTCTAATTTGTTTTGTTTCACATGAATACAACTCATTACTTTTGTTGCTTACCTCGAGCTGACCTTTGACTTTGACCAAGGCTTTGTTCTGGGGAACTGTTTCATTATTTAAACAAATCTTTATTATGTGATGCGTCTGCCTCTGGGTTGAAAATAGACTGAATGAGGAGGGAAAAAAATAGGGTGGTGAATCTTTGTAGCGAACAAGGCTTTCTATGATGACTTGTATGTATGAGGTACCTGGCTTAAGCTGGATATTATGTACATCAAGATAAAAAAATGAAATAAACATGAACACATGTGCTCAAAGCCTGATTTATTGTCACACTAGCCTCAAGATAGTGGGAAATACGTTTTATTATTTTATTTTGACATGCAGTTAACATGAAAAATGAACGTCAGTGTCTATCTTTGATACTATGTTCTCTGCACAAGACAAAATCTTAACCCTACAACCTGTTTATCAAAACATTTAGATTCTGTTCTTATCATTATAAGTTTTAATTGGGACGGCATATTTCTTTTTTTCCAGTTGTTATGTGTTGCTCGTTATAACGTTTGGCTGTGTTTTTGTGGCTGTTTGCAACGTTGTGACAGCTGAGTGCCTGATACTTTGAGTGACTACTGTACTAACAGGGGCGTGTGATGTTGCTGCTGCTAACACAATGTGCCAGCGCTGCTAAACTGACGCCCAGGAGGGAGCAGGGGTCACGGCTCCCGCTGTTGCTACAAATCTATTGAACATGAAAACCAGAAGCCAATGACTATAATATTTTTTAAGTCCTGCCACTCGGTACTCATGTGGATCAAAAAGGTGAAAGTAACTGAGGATGGAAGGGTTGAGCAGAGATTGATTTTCAGGGATGAGGTCATTTCAGTGCTCATTAAAACTACATGTCTGTGATGAGGTGCTGGAGCGATGTTGTCTTGTGTAGTATTTTTCTCTGTCTGGGTTTGACCGCTGCTACAATAAAGTAGGCAGTGTTCCATTTGTTGATGAATGTAAGGAAACCTGCAGTGTGTTGATCCCTGGCTGTTCGTCTACTACAAACAGTATTTCCTCTCTCTTTTCTAAGCTCTGCATTCAGGCGTGTGAACGCATCACCTCTGACCACACCTCTCTGAAGAGCTTGATGACTGCCACCTGTGTGCAGCCTGTTCATGGACTCACATTGTGTGTTATGTTTGCACGTTGATGGAAATCAATGTTTGATTGGGTTTATTGATGGTTTTTCCTTCAGTCATGCTGTCCAACACAGGCCCTGTGGTAAGCTGCGCTACAGTCTTAACTGGTTGTGATTCATTTCATCCTCAAGAGCAGCACAACAGCGTCTCACTTTGGGTTTCTGTAACCAACCGCAGGCCAAACTCTACTTGTCCATAATTGATGATGTGATCGAGAATATGAGGGAGCTCTTCTTGGAGGAAGGGCTTGAAGACCGCGTCCTGGATGATTTAAGACATGTGAGTTATGGTCCACACATCACTGCTTCACTATTGAAAAAGAAAATAAGCATATCTACTTGAGTTGTCAGCTACAGCACAGTAAGAGACTGTAGTGAGGAGGAGGACAGACTGCTGTGTATCCTGCTCTGCAGCTTTGGGAGTCAAAGATGATGCAGTCCAAAGCAATGGAGGACTTTAAGAAAAACAGTATGAATACTTCTGGCTTTGTGCTTCAGCTCCCTGACAGCTACAGTCAGACTGATCCAGACCTCACAGGTAAACTTTAACTTGCCTGAAGATGAGTCCTGCATATTGTCAAACGCATATGAACAAACTTACAAACATATAACCTTGTGGTTGTAGATGTTTTTGTTTTGAATTTGCAGGTAATGTGTGTTATGTCTGCAATGCGAGTCACCTGCTCTGTTCTGGTTTCTGTCTTCAGCCTCAGTTGTGATTCCTGCAAGCCAGAGTATCCACAGCTTCACTGCAAAGACAAGTATCGTCAAGGTCGACATTCAGTCGCTTTGATTATTTTTGATGAGACATATTTTTATATGTCTGACTCTCGTGGAGAGAAAATAACAGCTTTTTATTATTAAACTGTGAAGTGTATTCATCTGAAATCCCTCTGCTGAAACCCTCATCTACACGATTATGACTCATACTTTGGTAAAATCTTGTTTTCAGGTGATTATTTACACGTAAAAATATAATTATTAATATTAGATTTCTGCCTTTTGATCCCACGAATCATACACATTGTTGAATTAGCTGCAACTTTTATCTCATGGTGTCGGAGGCCAACAGTTGAATTTTTGCAGCTTTTGTGAATTGTTAAGTGGTTTCAAACAAATTTAGTTTTTGTTTTCCTAAATATTGGACTCGATGTGAATTGATGTGAATGAAATGCAAAGCAAACTGCATGAACTCAGTTCGATGGTTGTCATGATAAAATGTTTAAACTCCTTTTAACGCGTCACGTTTGATTACAGAACAACTCGGAGACGATTGCTACGTTTTCTCTCCCTGCTGGTTTGGCTTATCCTGTGCAGATACCTGCAGGAGTCACTCTGCAAACAGCCTCTGGTACAAAACCACTCTCCCTGCTGCACGAGCCGACGTTTCTTTATGTTAGCATGGACTAACAGATAAGAATATGATTTCACTCTCGTCTTTTTGTCTTACTCAGGTCACCTCTACAAGGTTAATGTTCCTGTTGTGGTTACTCAGGCCCCGGCAGGTCAGCAGCCTGGATCCCACCCCAAACTCAAAGCTCCAGCCCCTCAGTCAGCTGCAGCCCCAACAAATACCACTCATCCTCAGCAGGTGGAGCCCTTCCCTGTGCCTGCGCCTGGTATCACACAGCAGCCGCAGCCTGATACACCCCCCAGTCCAGAGATCAGCCCCCAGCAGCAGCCACAGTGTCCTGACAACTCACAGCTTCACAGTGTCTGCTCTCCACCGCCTGAGGTCTCACTGGGAGACGAGGCGCCAAAGCAGCAGCAGCTTGAACCTGTGAACTTCAGTCTGCCCGGCTCCCCCTGCAGTCGGCTGTTAGACTTCCAGCTCAAAACAGAGGAGGCTTTGATGCAGGCGGGGCAGTTGAATACCAGAGACATTGATGACATCCTGAAAGAGGTGATAGAGGAGGAGAGAGAGAAAGCAGAAAGGGTGAGGAGACTATGCTCTTTTAAACAAAGTGCCAGATATGGTGATAGTAAAAGGCCACTCGCAGTGCTGCACATGTGCGATGCCACATTTTGGGGAAACACCTTTTTCATAACTTTATTTAAATATCACTTTTCTTTATCAAGAATTACAGTGTGCTTTGCAGAAACAGGGAATACAGATGATAAAGCTGAGGGAAATAAGTGAAGTATCCAGTATTTGCTCAGCTTGATCCATATGCAGAAGCCACAATTTTCCAACCTCTACTTTTTATGGATTTCTTTTCATGCAATCAGTTCTGAGCTGTTTGCGGCACCCCTTTAATTTACCTGAAATAAATCTCTCCATTTGTGATTGAAATAACATTCATGTAAGAAAACGTTTGCACATCTTTTTTTTTTTTACATTACAAAGTCCTCAACAGTAATTGCATTCAAATCTCAAATGCACAAATTGCTGCACTTGAGCAGCAAACAGGATCGCTGTGCTGTCAACTGAAACGCATTCCAATGTGCAATCAGATTGGTCAAAAATAGTAGCATTACTTCAGCAGCAGGCCCCACTCCAAATTAATATTTCTGAATTCCATTATGGCTTAACTGTTAATGTCTCTTCTTGCAATTTCTGCTAAGCTGGACTTGGACTACAGCTACAGTGAACTGTCTGACATTGTTCAGCTGGATGGTCCTGCAGACAACTCTGACATCGAGCAGGAAGATGGAGTTCCAGTGGAAGAGAATGACTTTCTGGGTCTAATCAATGCAGAGGCCATAAAGGTCCTGGAGGAGGAGGATGGAAGCAGTGATGGCCTCAGCATCTCCTCCAGCAGTGACAGCGAAGGAGCAGATAAGCTCACTAATGTGGAGGAAGAGGTGAGGGAGAGGGTTTTGATGTTTTTTTTAAACATTGAGACACCTCTGCATTCTTAACTCTTCCTTTAAAAAAATGCATCTATTAGTAATACAGTATTTGCAGGCTGCACACATTTCCCCCTCCAGTCTCCATTCAGTTCCACATTTTAATGTTTTTTTTTGTTTAAATAAAACCCTTTCTGTTTATGAGGATCCTTTGAATTCAGGCGATGATGTGATTGAGCAGGACATCCCAGATCTCTTCGACACCGACAATGTGATCGTTTGCCAGTACGACAAAGTAAGAACGTCTCAGCTCGCCGCCGGCCACTGTTCACCTCTCATCAGAGCCCAGTGCTGAATGCTGACTCATCATATAAAAAATATTCTTTCTCTTGCAGATTCATCGCAGTAAAAACCGCTGGAAGTTCCATTTAAAGGATGGGGTGATGTGTTATGGTGGCAGAGACTTTGTGTTCTCTAAAGCTGTTGGGGAAGCTGAGTGGTGATGAGCTTCGGTTCTCCTGAATCAATCAGATAATCATGTTGAAAGACAGAAAACATTCTAGACCCGCTGCTGTGATGAAAAATCACTGATATTTTTTTGTGTTACATAATCAGAGCAATCCTGTGAGTCTTTCACAGCATTCCAGCTGGTTACTTACAGCGTTGCTTCTGAATCCAATTTCCTGAGACAAACAGCATGACTTTATGTTGTGTGGTATTTTGCCGAATAGTTTTCGTCAGTAGAGAAGCAAAATATGATTTGAGCTGAATTTAAGTTTGCTTTGTTCTGTCATTGTGGTGCTGCATTGAATGTACCTGCCTGCTGTTTGATTCTCTAACATGGTTTTGTTTTCCCTTTAATCACAAATCAAATACACTCAGCTGCTCTGTTGCCCTGGAGTCAATAAGCTGTTTTCTTTCTGTTCAAAGCCAGTGTTCCTGCCACATGCGTTTTCATAGTAAGGTTTTATTCCTATAGATATTAAGTATATAAATATATGAACACGTGTTTCTAAAAATAATTAAAAGTGTGATTAGCATACGTTGTTGAACACACTTTTATTGTTAATAATCACATGTCTTATTGTGAAAAACCTGGACACTGTGGGTCTTCTGACATGTCTGCAGTGTTTGATTCTCCTGAGCACAACAATCCAACAGATGGCGCTAAATCTCATCTCTGATGAGCGGCAACAATGGCGAACAGTTGATCACATTTACTTCATTGTGTTCAAACATACAATTTCATGAAGATAATAAGAAATTCTACGTATTGATCTTTATTAGGATCAAATCCCTCTTCCTGTAACATCTCACTCAAGTAACATACTTTTAAACAGCTTGGCAAATAAACCGGCTCATTTTATTCGTTCCTCATTCCTGCTCCATCGAACCATTCCTTTGTACCACAATACTTGTGTGGAAATGGAGGCGGCAGCACCCCTTGTCTTTAATTTGATCAAACGATCACTTTGTAATCTAATCTAGCTCAAAGCTGATCTGACGCCTGCCATGATCAAGTCTGACAACATCTGCACGCTGAGCTGAATTTCGAAGAAATGCTACATTCATAACCGTACAGCTAATGCTGCCTTTAAGTTCACAAAAAGAAATTCTCTCGGTTGGCGGTCATGTGGTCCCCTTGTTGAGAAAGCATCCCCTCATCTTGATGTGGTAGGCGTAGAAGCTGAGTGAGTGAGGTTTTCTGGTTGACGTCTTCTGGACGCTGGTGGCGTTTGAGGCCAGAGTCTGTGACCTGTAGAGGTCGGCGCTGGCCTGGCAGCAGCCGCAGCGACTCAGCAGCAGGCACACGTCCTTCCTGAAAGCCCGCGTGAAGATTGTGTACAGGAAGGGGTTGCAGAGCGAGTTGACGGGGTAAAAGAGGATGAGCAGGATCTTAGAGTGAGACACGGTTATGAGGGGCATACGCAGGGCTGCGGAGATGGCGAAGAAGGAGATGGGCGCCATGCATATAAAGTCCGTGAATATGAGCACAGCCATGCGTTTGGCAATCTTGGTGTCTCCGTTACGAGTGGCGTGCTCTGGGTTGTGGACGCTCAGATAGATGCATATGTAGCAGTAGCAGACCACAATGAACGCGGCGACATTGAGGACGAGCACGGCCACCACATACACCTGGGAGCCCAGTGTGTCGATGTCCATGGGCAGACAGATGCTCACTTTGCTGTAGCTGCTGACCCCCACCAGAGGGAGCAGGGCGACCAGCAGGGAGAACCCCCATCCTGCCCCCATCATGGCCGTCACATGGTGCATCCGCAGCCTCTTATTAACATGCATGGCATTGGTGATGGTGTGCCAGCGTTCAACGCTAACCACAGTCAGCGTGTACACTGACAGCTCGCTGGCGAACACTGTCAGGAACCCTGCGATGCTGCACCCAGGCCCCGTCTGCCAGTCGGTGGCGTGGTTGTAGTACTCGTGACGGGAGTAGTGGTCCATGAACGCAATGAGCATCAGGTACAGCCCCATGCACAGGTCAGCGACGGCCAGGTTACACATGAGAAATCTGGAGATGGTTAGCTTATGGTGGCTAATTAGCAGGAAAAGCAGCACAGCCAGGTTCCCCATCACCGCAAAAACCGCAATGATCCAGGTGAGACAGCGCAAGAAGGGAAAGCCCAGCAGGTCCTCACAGGGGTTGAAGGCATCGGGCTTTGGGGTGCACTTGATGAGGGGACTGTTCAGACAGTCAAGCTCCAGGTCTAGATACTGAAAGTTGATGTCATCAATGAGATTGGCGCCATCTGCAGTGGGCTTTCTGAAGGACACACAGATGTTAAGATTACCATAAAACTCCCAGTGCAACTGATCAAGGTGAACTATCTGCTTAATGGACAGTATGAAAAGTAATGGAGTGAGGGGAGTGAGAAGGGGAGGGCCTAATACATTTTCCCTTTTTGCTGAGTGTGCTCAGAGCAGGCGACGGCCATTTAACTTATAATGTATTTATAAAGAGCGTATATTAATGCATTCCAGTCTTTTCGAGTATGTGAGGGTTTTCTCAGTAAATCATCCAGAACCTGTAACTTAAATCGAATAGAACAGAACTAAAAGTCTGATTGAAGTTATAGCTGTAAATACACATTGAACAAATTGAACTTCAAACGTGTTGTTTAGTTTGAGTGTGACCTTTTACAGTTTCTCTGAACACTGCTGGTAATTGCAGTGAATGGATGTCAACTGGAGACTGGAGTAAATAACAGTGTTGAGATAATGTCACCACTCCATAATGTTTGTGCAGTTCCTTGGTTACTTACATTTCTGTTTCGCTGAGATCACAGAACTTTGTAAAGTTCTTTAAGGCATTTTCCCTTTCAATAAAAACAGAAAGGAAAACATTAGACCACACGACGATCGGTTAAATAACCTGCACATACTCAGTGAGTGACTGTCTCCACTGGACAGAGCTTATTTCTGACAGCTGGTGTCGGTTACCTTTCTTTCCGACGCCAGCTGTGGAAGGCGCAGCAGTGGCTGGGGTACGTGAGCTCAGCCTCCAGCAGCTCGGCCAGACCCTCCAGCGGAGGGAGGCTCTTCAGAGCAAAGGCAGAGCCAGCTTTCAGGTACCTCACCTGCCTTAAGCCTTTAGGTGGGAGGGAGCTCAGAGCTGTGGAGGAAACATCCCTGAATCACACACAGAGAACATAAAGATACATTTCAGAGAGAACAGAAATTGTTTTTTAAAAAATGCATTAAACTACCACGAGGCCCTAGAGCTTAATTGGTTTGTCCTGCCTAGAGTTTCATTTACGAGTGGACCTCAGCTGGAGTCATGGTGGTTTCCCATCATTCTGTGTTTTTGCCGATGGTGGTGAGAAATGCTGTTTCAGGCAGATCAACTGAATCTCCCATGTCTAGTGACTTTTCATGTCCATTAAGCCCTTGAGTAAATCATATTCTTCTAAATGTGGATTCAGAGTGGAAAATGTTTGATCAGTGAATGAGGATCATCATTAAAATGACATTGACTGAGGAACAAATGAATTTCATCCAAAGCAAAATTATACTGCATCCTCGTTTGGTCTGATCCTTATATCCTGACATTACCACACTGGACCCCACACAAGTCATGTCACTGCATGTCAGTGAAAATTCATAAACAAGATAATAGGAAATTTCATATCTACAAAACAGAACAGCGCTCAATCAGAGACCTTGCATGCTCCTCAGACTGTTTACTGACTAATCAGTATTCAGCAGTATTCGCTGGCTGCCCTGTTGGTTGTTTACACAGACAGGTTGTCACTGCCTTAATGCTTACGGGATAAAACGATGACCATTGTTATGAATATTCATGTTTCGCTGACCCAGTTCAAGCACAATCGCCACAATGTTGTTGACTTAAAAGACAAAAGATAGATAATGTGTATGATTATCCTCTGTCATGTTCTACTTCACACTATCCTCAGTCTGCATGAAAGATTAACACTTAACATTTGTGCCACCAATGATTATCTGTCCATGCAGCAAGGTAATTTGACTTGATCAGAAATCTTGTAATTAGATGTTAAATGCTCAATTTAAGATTTTCCGGTAAAATAAAGGACTAAAAGTAAGTAAAATAGTTATCAATGAGGTCTAAAAATAAGATTTTAAAACTTGGCAAGTCCCAGATTATTTGCAGTGTAACTTGTGATATTTGAAGTACTTTTTGTTAACATTTTGGGTAAACAACCTTTACATGAAATACAATAACTGAAGTGGGAAACAGCTACTTATATAGCAACAACTGTTCGTTAGGCCACTCTGAGGCAGGCGGAAACACGACATGTCATTTTATTGTTAGTAATCAATGCACTTGTAGTCATGTTTCATTTCATGACTTTTAATTCTGTCTTCCCCTTCAAGAAAAAAAAAGCTTCTCAGTGCCCCAGTATTTTTATTACCGTAGTTAAGCTTGTAAAAAAGTACTTTTTTTAACGACAGAACAACCACTTGAAAATATTAAATTATGGCAGCTATATATACAAGACATACTTTGTTACTGGAAAAATGGTCTTGATTTACTATTGACTTGACTTCATGTTACTTACAGAGAACCTGGACCTGTGGCTCCTTCAAGAGCATCTTCGTGAATGTAACTGAGATATCTGTTGTCTCTCAAAATCCTACAAAAGACATTAAAAAAAGAATGTAGTTCTGCAGGTAACGTGCAGTATTAAAAATTCTTCAGCCCCTTTTTGTTTTCTCATTTTGACAGGGAAGAGCAGGAAAACAACGAGCCATCCAATCTTTGTTTAGTCTTACATTATGTTTGTTTGCTGGTACATTCAGTTTTTACGATTAGAATTTTTTTTTAAAAAGCCCTAAACCTGAACAACAGATTTATCAGCTACATACAGTATCAACTTCTGTTGTTGCTTGTTAGCTTGGTACTGTAAGAGTGAAAAATCTTGATTATCTAAAATGCTTACAGAGTGTTGAGCTTGGTTCCATTGAATGCATGAGCTTTTATTTCCTTGAAGCCATTTCTCACCAGGTTCCTGCCAAGGACACAATGTTTTAAATTTGACTTTGTTGTCTAAAGCCTCTATCACCAAGGCCAGAGAACTGAACATTCAAATTACATAAGCATATTAAGACACATCAAAAAAACATTCTGAACCACTGCTGACACGTTGTTTCTCCTTGCTCTGATAATTTTGTAGCCAAAAAAAAGAAGAAGAAATAATAATAATAATTTGGCTCCCGTACTCACATGTCAACATACTCCTCTGTGATACCCTGGAACACGTTGGCTGGGATGAAGTCAATCATCATGTTGTCTGCCATTTCTCTGCATACAGAAGAGATAAGGCTAAAGAGTCAGTAGAGGTAGAAAAAGTTTGATGACCTGTGACCCAGTCTTTCTAGCAGGGTTGGTGATAGACTGAAGGAAAACAAAGCTCTGAATGAACAACGTTGGGTTAGGGTTAGTGCAATTGTGCAGCATGCATAAGACACTAATCCACTATAGAGACTGCATATGTCTGAACAGGATTACTTACAGTATGACATTTGGCACTCGGGAAGAGACAGTTGTGAAGTCGGGGAAGGTTGTGATTCCCGTGTTAGAGATGCTCCTGTGAAGACACGCAGCACAGACAGATGACGGTCGGGTCTCAGCTGGTGCGAGAACAACGAGGAGCCAGTTGTGCAAAAGGTTAAATATAGTTTATCTCAACACGTCGCTGTCTGCTTTTACCCTGTGGTGTCTTTGCTCAAGGCAGAAAGAGTTGGCAACAGGAAGCAGTATAATAAAAAGACAGGAAAGACAGAAATAAAAGACTATAGAGACTACGTTTTTTTTAAAAACACTGGCTCCTAAATTTCCCATAATGCAAAGTTTCACCCTTTTTCGTTTCCTATATATACTAATGACCAGCCCAGTGGCCGGTCAGTGGGGTTTAAATAGGTGAGTCATGATAACGATGTAAAACAGGAGCAGCTTACAAATACTCCAGTTTCGGCAGGTCAGTGAAGGCCCCGTTCTCAATCACCCGCAGACTGTTAATGTTCTGCACTGATCTACATGGAATAAGAATGAGGACATATATTAGTGATTGCAACTGTTGTTAGTTGCTGTCAACAGACAAAGCCACTCATTCATCAGCTGCTCTTAAAGTTAATGATTAAACATGCTGCCTTGTAATTGGGAAACTAATCCCATGAAATCGAAACAAAATGCAAAACACACGGCAGCTGCTCAAATGAATAACTGCTGTCATCGTGTTTGAATGTGACGCGTGGCGGGAGCTACAGGAAGTGCGGCTTACATTTGGGTCAGACTGTGGAGGGACAGGAAGGCGTGTCTCTGTATCCGTGTGATGCAGTCGCTCTGGGAAATCTCACTGCGACAACAAAGAAATGGCTTTACATTAGTCAACAGATTAACAAATTGCTCCATTAATACTCTCAGATCCAGTCAGCAATTATGGATTTTTCGTGAAACAAATATCATACAAGTGCTTGTTAGGGATTTTTTTTTAATGCACCATACTTGGAGAAATGGGACAGAGTTGATTGATACGACATACAAACCATTTGGGAAGCATTAAAATACCACCATACCAACAAGTCATACTTCTAGGGCGCACGCGGGCGCTTCACCTCATGTTTGGAAAAGCTCCAAACATACATCACGGATGCATCTGGGCCAGGAAGACTAAGTGAAGATGTTTAAAAAGTAGGACTAAACAAAGACGTTCAGAGACAACCAAAGTCGACGCGAGTTCTTGACTTGTCCTTGAACACTTTGTTTTCTGATGGCTGACTTTTCCTGTTCCGAGCCGCTCTGCATCTTTCTCTATAATCAACGTTTCAACGACTCCCACTCGCTGCAATCACTCGACTCTTTTAGGGTTAATGCATTTCTGTTTCCAATTAAAAGACTCCATCTGTAGCCCACTGCTTATACGTTTCATTCTTCTATCCCCTCCTCTAATTGCTCTCCATCCAGTGTCATAATTACTGCTTACTGCTCGTGAAAAGCTTTTTCACATGACCACCTGCATGAAGCTGACAAACCACCCACAGCCCTTTGTGTCATTCTCCCGTGACTTAGGTTTTAAAGACTAAACTGTTCTGGTCTGAGAAAAACAAAGATCACAACTCGCATGTGTTTTCGCACCTTTCTATGTAGCGACAACGTTCGAGCCTAACGAAGTTCTCACTTTAAAATAGTGTAGGCCCAGTTATCTGATAAGACGAGTCCCTGAGGTGCCTGGCTGCTCGGCTCCGTTTGAAAAAGACTGCGCCACAGGCAAAGAGACACATCATATCTGCTCGTCAGACTGGTAGAGCTATATAAAGTAAGTGGAGAAGCCCATTCAAGATACTGTTATGGATTTAGGACTGAGTATTCAGTAGCTGCAAACATAATAAAGACGTGTCCTAATTAATCATATGCTTAGATTGAAAGAGGTTATGTTTTTGGGGTCTGTCATATTTCAATTTAGCTGTAATGTGTTGGACTGACAGATATTGGAGCTAAGGCAGATTGTTCCCTATAGGAAGTGGTATTTCTGGTCTGGTAGGGAACTTTTTGTTTTTATAGATACATACTGCTGTTCCTGTGCTGTGAAGAAACCAAACCACTGGGATAGTGATGAAACTGTATTACATTTTGAAGCCTATCTGGGTTTAATGTACGTGGCATCTGTTTCACTGCAGTGGGAGGTTGCATTTAGTAGCTTTCTGCTTTTATGAATGTTGTTTTTTAACACATAAATCCTATGAATACAAGTAATTCACTCACTAAGACAAATACCCCAAAGGCTGTTAACACCAAATCGAGTGTTCTGTTACTGCAGTACAGCACCCATACACAGTGTTCATACAGTACTGATGATAACAACAAACATGTAGCTTCCAACTCCAAAGTGCACTTATGTTAGGGGATGGTGAGTTTAAGAACATATGTTCTGATACAAATACATTTCAAGATGGAGGCATCTGGTCAATTACGGTTTGAACTGGGTCATCACGTCTCCAAGTTATCTACAAGTACAAAATGATTTGCCATTTTCAACCACTTCATTTTCTTTTTCAAGAAAATTGTATTTCTTTTGTTTTCATTATCCGTCTAATAATTTAGCATCAATGGCATCAAGGTCGATCAGCAGAGTTTTTGTTTTGCAGGCGATACCCAGGCTTAATTCATGATGAATTCACCTGGCAGAATAACACACAGAGAAACAGCTGAGACTTACATGACAGTGATGTTGAGCAGCTCCTTGAAGGCGTGAGTGGGGATTTCTTTCAAGGGCAGATACGTGAGCCTTCTGTAACAATCAGAAATCAATTATGTTAACTTTACATTGATACTCAACTCCTAAAATCAAATGAATAAATAAACACCTCTTCATCTCATCCTTCAATAGTGTTATTAAATTTTAAAAAAAGGGAAAAGCAAAAAGACACAATATGTGTCGGATCAGAGCAGGGCAGAGCAGAAGGCCACTGGTGAGTTAATAAACCAGTGTCAGCAGAGAGGCTGTGGAGGTTGGTTACTCACAGGCGGCGCAGGGGTGCTGCTGCCGAGGCTGCTGCTGCTGCTGCCGCCCTGGTGGCCAGCTGAGTGTCTCTGCTGCACTGGAAAGTGTCTGCGCTGCAGCGGCACATGCCCGGACAGGTGTAAGCGGCGCACGAGCGCACATCCAGGACGCAGAGCAGCGCCACCAGGAGCCAGGGCGCACGGAGAGCCATGCGTGTCAGGGGCCACTCACCGCCGTCTAATGCCGCCTTCTATATATATATGTATATGTGTATATTTCTACTTATAGAAAAAAGGTTTAAAAGTACAGTAGGGAAGTACGTGTATGATAAACTAAGAGCAAAAAGCTTTAGAATGGCGCGTTGTTTGTTATTCCGCTCTGGCTGAGTTGCGGGATCCCGTGCTGCCTTCAGGTGCAGTCGTAAACGCGTGTTTGATTTGCTCTCCCTCCGAGAGACCCAGCCAAAGTGAAGGAGAGGCGGAATCTCCTTTGACAGCTGAGCTGCAGAGGTGTGACGTCCGGTGGGTGGAGATCACAAAGGATCTGCAGCTACAAGTGTCCCAGCGGTGAAGTCATGCTGTCAGTCAGCTGTGTTTTCAGTTCATCACTGCTCATGGAGCTTTTCTTCTTTTTGTTGTTTGGGAGCGTCTATATTGACCTGTTATCATCAGCATTTATATTTATATTTATATATATATATGTATGTATATAAACAACTTAGTTATAAAAATAACTGTGAAAATTTAGTTTTAAAATGTTTGTCAATTATCCAAAAGAAAAAACTGCTAAGAAGTTCAGACAAAGTATAATGTGGCTGCTTTTTTTCTCTTTACGAAACTTTAGGAACCCTTTATCAGAACAAATGGTTAAAACCCAGGCCTGTTCGGCTTATCCTGCAGCTAAACACTTTCATAATGTACTGTGTAGTTATCCAGATGAGGGTGGTGATCGTTATATATCTGCAGCCTATAGTATACACAAGGTTAAATGAGGAAATGTGACTTGATTTCAGTCCGTTTTGTGATTGCTCTGATGTATGAGGTTACATATAGCTGGATTTAAATCCCACGAGGGCATTTAGTTTTGGAGTTTATAGAAATATGACTTATGTATGAAGAGTAAATGTAAATCTAATGAAGGAAAGGGTTTTTGTGACTGCTCACTATTGCACACATCCATTCGTTTGTTATAGTTATAGAACATTTAAATATATAGTGCAGACTGAAATGTCTTCACTGTGTTATACCTCTCTACAAAGTAATGCACAGTTAATGTTTACGACTGATTACAAAGGATTAAGCGAGTTGCCGTTACAATGGTCTGCTAATAGATTCCATATGGAAATTACTGGGAGCTAGTAAATGCCTGGTACATTAATGTATTCAAAGTTGTTCAGCAACAGAGCAAAGTAGTTTTTAAATTGTAAAGTTAAACTGGGGTGGATGAATGGGTCATTAGCAGGAGATCACTGTTGTTTAGGTTGGTGGACATTATTTAAATGATCATTTACATGAAGCAAAAACACTTGGAAACAGAAACCTGGAGATGCAAATGTGCACTTGAGTGCAGCATTTCCGACTTGCAGCCAGGGTGTAAACAGCCCTGAAAGGGAACATGCAGCTCAACGGGAAAACGCTTTCATGACGCACAACTAAACAGCACAGAAATCAGTTGTCATGTCACATCTCAGGCATAAAAGCCTCATTAAACAATGAAGCTAGGATAGTTTGGTCTTGGTCGCCTTCGCCTTGAAATGAACCTGCAGTTTTACGCCACAATCTCACAACCCCACTCATGCGCAGGAGGCACCAACAACACGGCCCCATTTACACCAGTTTGTCAAATGAGGAGCTTCTTGTCACCACCATCCTGAGCAGCATCTCCTCTGCTGTCACTGACCCTGACCCCATTTTTACATCCCACTCCTCCACCCTGCCACTGTGACCCATGTCAACAGAGCAGCAACACCTTCTTTTGACTGCTGCGGAGCATCACACACACACACAGACACACAGACACACACACACACACACACACACGGTTCCCTGGAGAGGTTACTCAGTACTGTTTACCTGGAGTCCTCATCAGCCTGAGCACAGTGTCAAGTTCCAGTATGTTTTTACCCTGTAGAAGTGGAAAAAAAAAAACCACTGACAAGGAAAGAGAAATAGTGCGTGGATGCCCATGTCTTCATATTAACCACCATGCTGTGCATCAAGTTACACCTCGAAGGTCACGCACAGCAGGGGGTGACGTTCCAGAAAGAGCATGAAGACACAACTTTCATAATTAGAGTTACATCACATTAAAATTTCATAAATGCTCAGCAGAATATTCTAATAGCTGCACTGAGTTGATTGTGAGATCACTGCTGCTTTTCATGCGTTAGCTGTGCTTTGGCAGGCAGCACTTCGCCTGCTTTATTGGCTTTATCAGCATGGCTGGAACTGCTAATGCTGAAACTTCACTTTAGATAGTCCACTGTTAAATTGCACTGGAGACAGCTTATTGTAATAGAGTGGCACCTTCAGGCCTGAGAACTCATGGATGGAGACCAGTGTTTAAGAAAAGGCAGCACATTCATAAAGTGAATCAGAGTTCATGCGTTTTAAATCTGGCAATTAATTCTAGACATGATCATTAGTGATCATTAGTTCCGTACTTAATTCATCATCTAGAGCAATAACTGAATGTCAAATGTCAACAACTTGAAATATTTCCAGAAATACATTTACATAATTACATAAACAGCTATTATATGTAACTCTTAATATGCTAATATGGACAGATTCAGTCATATACATATAAACTGCTTTTATGTTTGCTTTGCTCATCTATGTTGTCATTGTTGGTCTGTTGCTATTTGTGTCTTATTTTTAATTTGCATCTCCTTATTGTTTTGTAAGTTTCTGTCTCTATGTGATTGTTAATCGACTTTGTGGTCCCATTTTGTATCTTTGTGATCATGTACATCTGCTTGTGTGTCTCTTTACAGTTGCATACTTTTGTCTCTTTGTTTCCTCACGACTGTTATCTGCTACTTTCTTGTTCAGTCTAACTTGAGGCAAGTGAGACACTGTCACATTAAATCATCTCTTTTTATTGTCTGACAAAAGAGAGTGATATGATTCATACGCTTCAGTTCACACATCAAGTGTGAGTGTCAACAGTGATATCAACATCTCACCCTGTTCTATTAAAACTGCTAATTTCCTATTCTTCGGCTCGGATGACATCCTCAGTCGCAACAAGCCACACATGGGGTTCGTCTAAATAGGACTGAGGTCATGTTTACACTGAGCAGGATCGGAGTTTTAAGACCACGTTCACTCGTCTGCAGATAAACTTTCTAACTCTCTCAGGTTTGACCTTGTGCTTGTGCGTTTATGTTCACAGAGGAAACAATGTGGGAGAATTCTGGTGAGGATGTAAAACATCCACATGTGTATGTCTGTGCAGATTCCCAGTCATCCAGGTCATAGTATCTTCACTGGCTGGTTCATGTAGACGATTGGACTTGCTGACCTTTCACCTCACACCAGGAGACTTTTTTAGTTCTAACAAACTATCAAGACAACCTCTGTACATATGCACAGCACAGGACCGCCAGGTCCACAGCTGAGGACTCAGCTGTCCACTTTGCCCTTGAGGACAAAGGACAGATAGTAAGTTGACATGTTTGGCAGAGAAGACGTATGGTCTGAAAGACGAACTTGAAGAAACTCACTCAACAGACCAAATGGCTCCATTTGGTCACCATTTCCCCACTCCTACCCACATTACAACACACATGACCTCTCAGGTGACCCAGTGACCCAGAAGAGGTCAGAAGGTCAAGGCCCTACATGTTTATACAGCAACGCTCTATTCCGGTGATTGAACTGCCTTGTCCCACCGGTCAAATAGAACAGAAGAAGCTTCTTGGGCGAGAGGTGAACCATCTTCTGGTGCAGTTGCCTATGAACAAACACTTGACACGTATACAGAAATAATTTGAGAGTCCATATTAGTGTTAAATAGGGGATTGATTTAGGTTGGGCAATGGCGAACAGTGTCATTCAGACCTGGGTTAATGTGGCTTGGAAGAATCAAGGCGTGATTCCACCTGATGCTGTCAGCTTCATTGCTTTGTTACTGTGTGTAGTTAGAGCTCCCTTTTATAGTTACTAGGCTCTTCTTCCCCTAGCGGGAGGCTGTTGACCTGCCAGCACCCCGCTGGTTAGAAGAGCAACACAAGGTGAGGAACATTACACAACCCGACATGACGGGAGGCGCTACGCAGCACAACACAGTCCATCGCAAAACAGTAGAGAACAACGCAACACATAGCAACAATGAAACCATGCAACACAACATGAAATTATCCAAAAAGAGCACAAAGACACAACGAGTCGGGTCAGAATAGGCCCAGAGGCATTAGTGGAAGTGGTGAAAGCAGTAACTGGTGTCAAATGCAGTTTACTGGCTAGTTTCACCTTAAGTGACATTTCCAGGGAGTGGGTTCAAGAGCGAACACACATCAGTGTGGCATTTGAGGTAATTGGCAACAAGGGCACTGAGTGTTTTCTGAGAGTCCCTTTGTTTTACTTTTCACTGACGCTACAGGTCAGCACTGGACAGACAGACAGCAAGGTCTGTCCATCCCTGTCAAACTCTCCATCACTTTACACCATTGTGGTGTGATAATGTATTTCAGTGATTTAAGCAAAAATATTATAGAGACATGTGTAAATTCTGTCAATGTAAATTAATCATAATCACATATTGGTTAATTTTCGAGCTTTATTTCATCGAGTGAGGGTCATATAGTCTGTGTAGAACTATATTCCACAGATTCTTTGACTGACATGTCTCTAGCTGAAATGTTTGTTTTGTCAAAATTTGTCAGAGGTGTCTATGTTTTCTAAAATCCCTGCTGAAGTAAATATCATAGCAGCTCACTGTACTCTACCATATGATATAATTTACTCCATATCATCCGCCAATTAGTTGTACCTGAACCCCTCTCTGTCTTATAGACTCATATGTAACGTAACATATTATTTTCCCCTCTTCTTCCCACAATCAAAAAACATTCATGTTGAATTTACTGTTCTAAACAAGCAAATATTTAAAGAAGCAGGTGCCGGTGAATGTGTGGCATTTTTATGCAATTACTCACTTAAATTGTTTCATCAGTTATCTAATTAACCAACTGTTCAATTGATTAGTGAATCAATCAAGTCAGTTGAGAAGTGCTGGTTGGTTCCTGGTGCCTGGGGAGGATGCAGTATATTGCGGTGGTCAATATAGAGGTAGATTTAGTAGGGAAGAACTGGAAGGATCATAATGATTACTTTTAGCTTAAAAAAAAAATCAAGGCTCTGCACTCAAGGGCATCACAGGAGTCTCATGTCACGAACAAGGAAGTGACGGCCAAGGAGAATGAAACAGAGCCAAAAGAGTTTGAGAGAGCGGAGATATGGAAACACACACACACACACACACACACACACACACACACACACACACACACACACACACACACACACACCCTAAGTGCACAAGTACTGTACACTTACTTACTTTCTAATCTTGTGTCTTAATCCTCACTATTCATGAGGGGTTTGTATCTGAGTGTTGTGGATCTGGGATACTCACACTTGAGCAGGTTATAATCATTTCCATATGCCCTCTAATCACTCTCGCTCACTCCCACTCAGAAGACTGCAGTATGAGGCCAGCATGCAAATGAACGTGGGGGAAACAAGCAACCAACAAACGGGGGAGTCATTATTATGAATTATTAGGCAGAATTTATGCAGTCTTGTTTTTAATGGCGTATGACCTTGAGGCTGTCCGCTCTCTGCATTTCACAGTTACATACACTTACGTGTAGTGCACACACACACACACACACACACACACGCACAGGGCAATGCTCCTGACAGCTTATCAGGACAGGAATTCATGGGTCCTTGGACATTAGAAATGCATCACAGCGATATCGCATTAAGAAAGTTAACCCTTTCAGAACCAGACAGGATATGAACCTTGTTCACTGTAAACTCATGACAAGGATCATTTGAGGTTTCCTCATAACTGCATGAGCCAAGGGAAGCTCTCATTCTCATATTATGATTCCACCATGTTCCTACATGTGTTTGATGTCAATGTCCTCACTGTATGTATGTATGCAAGGCGCTTGTCAGAAGTGGCTGCAGTTCTTCAGTTTGATCAACAGGTGTCTCTTTCATATCTGGATTTCAGCTCAGGGGTCCAACTGTGAAACGCCAGCTGGTCTTTGATCACTCATTCATTCTGATCCACAGCTAAAGAATAATCAGTGTAGTGAAAAAACAGGGACACGGGCCTCAGGATGGTGAGCTGAAATGATCATGTCCAGCCTGAGAGCTACAGATGTACAGAGTTCATTTTGTTTTTACAGGTCTGTATGTATGAGGAGTTTAAATTTATAACTAAGTTAAAAATTTAAGTATATATAAGTTGTGATTATTGTAATGGGACATCTAGTGCAAGATAAGGGACGTTTCTGAGCATCTTTCCCTCTTAACTATTACATTCTATTCTATTACATTTTATGCATATTTATATATATATATATTTATTTTTTTAAAAAGATAAATTCAACAGACTGTCTTTGTTTATTATCTGTATTAATATTAATGATTAAATTATTAACCAGTGAATAAAACAGTGATAATTAAAGGTTTTGATGGAATTTGGCTGCTGAATGCCTGGAGTCTCAGTGAAAGAGGTTGAATATGAAGTTGGGACTGTTTTGTTTTCCACATCTTTTAAACTTGAGGCTTAAAAACAAACAGTCCCTGTCAATATTTCATTTTTATCTGAATGGTAATCACTCTGTAAAACACAAAGTGTTCGGACTGCCCTGTGCTGAGCAGTGGGCCAGATGACATGAGGAAAGATCCAAGGAAACTTTGCAGCCATTTCAATGTGTTTGTTCCCAATGTCTCAATGTTATCAACAGCACAGTAGCTAAAATAGATTTTACCATCGGCTGATCTACACGTAACTTCTAGCCTTCATGCGATTCCAGCAGATTTTTTTAGCCGCTACCGACATCAAAGCGTTGATGTCGATGCCAGCTGGACTGCAGCAGCAGTGGTGGGATTGACTCTGTGTGTGTGTGTGTGTGTGTGTGTGTGTGTGTGTGTGTGTGTGTGTGTTTGTGTGTGTTAAGAAGTGGGATACTTGGGCGAAGGCCCAGCCCGCAGTGGGCCAAATGACATGAGGAAAGATCCAAGGAAACTTTGCAGCCATTTCAATGTGTTTGTTCCCAATGTCTCAATGTTATCAACAGCACAGTAGCTAAAATAGATTTTACCATCGGCTGATCTACACGTAACTTCTAGCCTTCATGCGATTCCAGCAGATTTTTTTTAGCCGCTACCGACATCAAAGCGTTCATGTCGATGCCAGCTGGACTGCAGCAGCAGTGGTGGGATTGACTCTGTGTGTGTGTGTGTGTGTGTGTGTGTGTGTGTGTGTGTGTGTGTGTGTTTGTGTGTGTTAAGAAGTGGGATACTTGGGCGAAGGCCCAGCCCTTGGCATATTTGTGTTGATAAACACATCTTAGCACACCTTTTCCTCTGGATGCTGTGCCGTTTACACAGAAGCAGAGGTGTTGTCGTCCACCGAGGACACTCCTCACTGAAGGACGGAGACGTCTGATGCCGGGCCGCTGGATCCGCTACACTCCCGCATACTCTTTTTCCACTGGACGTCTGAGGACAGCACTCTCTGTACCCGCTGGGCACAATCTGAACTCTGTGGGCGAGTCTGGCCCTGGATGTTTAGCACTGTGGAGTCATAGCTAAAAGAAATGCTTTGCATTTTTACCTTCTAACCAGTCTACTTGATATTTTGACTCGTCAAACTGAAACAAGTATTTCAGACAGGGATCCAAAGCCTGCCGAGAGCAACTTGAATCTGTTCCATTCGTTGCTTTCCACAGTCTTCGATGTGTTGCTGTCTTCATCCACAGTATAAATAATTTGTGTGCTATTTCAGCATGAATGGCCCCTTAAAGCGGGGATAAGCAGATTCTCACGTCTCCCTGTATAAGACAGAGTCATGTGCAGCAGCACTCAGAGGACAGCTGGTGTCACACATCTAGATACAGAAGCAGCAGAAGCAGACTCCTGGTGGCAACCAAATATGCTAATTAAAAATTGAAAACCAGAGAGGCGACCATTTAATGAGAAGTGAGTCATTATGTGACATTTATTCATCCCAGGGAAAACATTAAGGCACCAAATCATATTTTGGGCAAAGCACACAGTGGAGCAATCAGTTTCTGGTCGGTTTTGGGGAAAGGTTAATTAGTGTTTGTTTGGCTGTGGTATTGTTATTTTCGGGGGGATTTCTTTGTGGCGCTGCATAAAAAGACATTTGAAAATCGAGCATTGGTGCAAAATTTCTCCTCTGCGTTGACAAGCACACAAAAAATATTTTCAGTTCAAATATTACCATTTAATAATGAATGTATAATCACGAGAGACCAGCTATTGCTGACATTTCTTTCTTTTCTCACAACGTAAGCCTTAAGTGTTAAAAGGTTCCCAGACTCCATTAATGAAAAGAACAAAATGACAATTAGAAGAAGAGTAGTGTTATGACATACCGAGCCACGTGACTCAAACAGTCTGACCATTACCACACTCCTGTGGATTATAATGTGCACAGGCAGATTTTAGGACAATTTACAAGGGAGACACTTGAACTGGTTCCTATCATTTAATCCAGATGCCAAATAATTTTCAAAATCAGTGATTTTTTTTTAAAATCCAAAGCTTCTGATTTGTTGTCACTCACACATTTACCAACAAATGGGACCAATTACGAGCAATTTATTTTATTTTATATTTACTGAAGGGTGCCACATGATGTGTCATCTGCAGACCCAATGAAACCCCAGGGGAAATGACCGGCCTGCAGTGACTTCTCATTCCCTGTCCCTTACTGTCACTGTAAACGTGACAGGCAAACATTTGATTGTAAACCGCGCAGTGTAACACCCACGCATACAGACACACACAGACATGCACATGTCACCCGAGAGACACTGTTTAGCAACCTGCAGAATTGTTTACATGATCGTCCCCTCGTTTTGTCCTCAGGTTTGCTGCAGACACACAGCTGGGTCTGCTGGTGGTCAGTTTAAGTGGCTTGGGCAGCAATCACACAGCTGCAGAGCAAACCAATACACACAGCGAATAAAGGGCTGGCAGCCCCTGCTTCAGATTCACAGGCTGTTGCCGTGGAGCCATCCATCCAGCAAATCTGTCCCCCCATCTAATTAAGTTGAAAAGGGGGAGTGAGAGGGTCATTAAGCACTTATTTATTTGGCGAGCCACTGGTACAGAACAGCAATCGTATTCTTCTCATCGGGTCATATAATTGGTCCGAACAATGATAAGCTTAGTGCCATGCAGAGTGATGTGCAAGGGCACTTGGGGTTGCTGTAAATTGTGCCATGACTGTGGTACACAAACTTTGATCATTACATCCTCAGCAGGGAGCGGCGCTGATTAATACTCGAGTTGACCTCAAAACCGCCCGGCGCATTTTGCGAGCTGCTGCTCAAGTTGGCTCGCACATTATACTTTATTGCAGGGAGTGAAAAGAGGATTGGTGTCCTGCGAGAAGTGGCCGCGCCAAATGCGATTACATCACAATAAAGAAAAAAGGGGAGAGGATTCAATTTGGGAAGGAGTGTATCACACGGGCATGGTGGCCCTTGTGCTTGTCAGAGATTGGGAGGGAGGACCGTTAATCATGGCGCACAGGCCGCATCTCCGGGGCTCCAGCTCCGGCTGTTTGAGCATTCTGCAAACTGAAATACAGTCGGTGTCAGAGAAAAGGTCAATGACTTTGTTAGGCGGCCCCATGAGGACGCCTGAACACGTGCGCTTTATTTGACAAACACAAACTCCGAGACGCCGTGCTCCTTCCGGCTCACTCAGAGAGTTATCAGCAAAGCCTGCAGAAGTCAGAACATCCACACAAACCACATCCGAAATGATGGAGCTTACTCTAATTCATGCATTTTAATCCTCCGGATAAAAATGATGAAATTAAACCCCCTGCATGGAAGCATTGAGTCCTTATATCACCCATAAACACAAGGGAATCCTGCTAAATGATGCATGTGTGTAATCCAGTGCAACTTTATTTCATTAATATCTGCTTCAATATTTCATACAGCACATTTTATACAGTTATACAGCATATATCAATGCAAATGAAGCATCCTGCTGCTGCTGCTTTGCATTAAAGTAGTTAAACAGCTCTATGTTATTGTAGCTCACTCGTATTTTAAGTATTATTTTAAGGTTAAGGATTTAGCAGATGTTTCATGGGAACTTCCTGGAGAATTGTCTGTCCCGCATGCATTTGCATGAAAAACAAAACTAATGTCAGTCATTTGTCCATGTGCGGAAAAGGTGCAATCAATCGTGATGGGCTGAGACACTGAGACGAGAGGGACGTCGGCACTCCTGATATTTAAAGGGGGTCAAGTGCCATCGATCGTATTCTTCCACCGAGACACTGACCTGTCATCAATAAGACGGATTAAGCTCTGCGTGCCAGCACATGTTTCTCCACTTCCCATCATATCCTCACGTGCCTCACGTCTGAGGCATCCACGCAATGACTCACTTTCCCAGGAGTTTTCTTCTTTGGCATTGACTGCCCACTGAAGAAAGTCGGCTTATATGAGAGGAATCAGAGACTCTTTCAGTGGGAGGATGGAATATATTCTAATTATACATACATATGTCTACAGAAAACAAAAGTTACTTGTTCACTTAACGTTTATATGTTTAAATTGTGCTCTTATATACTGATAATTATCACCTGGTTTTATACTTTCAGCTCACTGTTTGGTTTGCTGCATCTTTACTGTTGCGATTCATTTCTCTCTGCAGTGAACTTTTTATTAAATGCTGCAGGCTGCTTCTTTTTTTTTTCTCTAATGAATCCTGCTAAGCCTCTGTTTGCAAGAAAAATCAGCAACCAGCTAACTTGTGAAACGTTCAGCAGCTGAAAGTCAGATATTTCCAACAGGAGATTAGATGACCGAAAACACTGGAGTGAGTACAGGGCTGGATTTCATATGTAAAAACATAACGTTTCTATTCTCTTGTCCCTAATTGGACAAACAAAACAGTCACTGTTGCTTTGTGATTGATACCCAAACAGTTTGTTTTGTGTGTGGATGTGTTTTAGTTTAGTTAGTTACTTTTCATCCTAACTGATTTGTATTTTTTTTGTAGAAATGTTGAATTCTTGTGAATTAGTTGTTTTTTCCAGAGAGAACACAGTTGCAGTAGGGCCACTGCAAATTTAATATTTCTGCTTTTGTTGCTAAGTATAATGACATTGTTTTGCATTGCATTATAGAGCCCAGTGTGCTGACTGTGGTTTAGGCCTGATGTTTGTGATTTTTGGAAAGAAATCTTGCACAGGTTAAACTCGATTTTCCACCAGCAGTGACTTCATAAAGCTGCACTATTCTGAAATGAACCATGCTGCGAAGAGGTGGGCACTGGTGTTGACAAAACATTGAGCGGTTGGATATGGATATGTGAATTCAGCAACCAGCTGCTCTTCCTCTCATGGCATACATCCAAATGCACAATGAAACACTGCAGACTCCAGGGCCTTCCCACAGTCCTCTGTGAATTCACACTTTTAATCTTGCTGAAATTTCGACTGCATAGAGACTGATTAAAACGCCAAGTCTCGCAGGCGTCAGTCTCTCCAGTTTGTGTTTTTACATATCAGTGCCTAAGTGAGATCTTTGCTCCACGTGGAGTTTGTCAGACACGTGTTTGCATATTCAATAACTGGATTTAATTTTGAAACCAACCTGCTTCCTTTACATGTAGAGGAGACATGGTGAACCAGAAACAGCGTGGAAAAAAAAACAACTTTCATTTTGTTAGCATATAAATAGCCTCAATTAGTGCAGCAGTGAGTCTGCGGAGAGGCACAGCTTCTCTGTATAAGGAAATGATATCTCACCAAAAACATGAAGTATTCAGAATTCCAGCATAATCACCGCAAGCTCTGCTCAAGCAAAAATTGTCGATGCGTGCGCATTTTGCATACATAATTGTAGCTTTTTATTATTGCATTTTGTGCATGGGTTTAGCGCTTGATTGCAGTTTGATGCATACGTAAGTTATTTCATGTATTTAGAATTACATTTGTAAATAATTAAAGATAGGAAAATCACGTTATTTCAATATTTGCGTTTCTTATGATGAAAAACTGTATTTGACTACCAGAATGAGTTAGTCAACTACCCTTGCTCCCACCTGCCACCATGAAGCTTTGGTCCATTTGTTTTTTTGGGGGGGGTTGTTCACATCATGGCCAGCAGATGTCAGAAGTGTTCCTCAAAACCTTGGTGTTCCTCAAAGCACCAAGATCACGTTATTGTCATCGAGCATGTTTCCTCCCACAGTTTACATGTAGATATGAATGTAATACAGGCACAACACGGGGCCTGGCTTTTTTGTGTTAATGCCGTCAAGTGCATTAGTATCTGATTCAAACTTGTTTTCTTAGTAAGCATGCATCTTTGTGTGTCTGTGTGTGTGTGTGTGTGTGTGTGTGTGTGTGAGTGGTAATGTATTAACTAATGGTGAACGGGTGCAGAATAAAGTGGGTGCAGTTGCATGTGGCGCTCCAGCTGTGCACCAGTTAAAGTGGCAGATGTGGTAAATGAAGGGGTGATGGAGGGATGTTGCCATGGTGGACCAGAGGGAGATGGCAGAGAGAGAGAAGGAAGACAGATTCTGACAGAGACAGATAAACAGACGGAGAAATAGAGTAACAATCAGGCATCAGACTGGAGCATACAAATAAAAATGAGTACCTGTACCGTATGGATAATGACATGGTTTTAGAGATGAAAGCAGAAACAATGCAAATAGCCTTCACTCTCAGCAGTTACCATGACGACCAACCACCTGAACTTGGAGGTAAGTCCCAGGAGGGGTCTGCAGGAGGGAAAGGCGGGACAAGAGTTTTGTGTGTGTGCATGTGTGTGCATGTGTGAGTTTGTGTCCTGGTTTTACAGTTTGCCAAGTCCCCCATGTATCTTCTCATGACACACACGTCTTCACGGTGTTGTGCGATGACAGCTCCACTGGGAGGCTCAATTTAAGACACATGGAAAGAAGTGAGAAACTGGAAACCACTATCTGAAATGTTCAGTGTCAGCCCATAAGAATGTTTATTTATTAAAGAGCACTGCTTTATTGTGTTCTCTCAACCTCGTCAACTCATCACCACACCTCTCCATGTGCCGCCCTCATAACAGATTCTCTTTGATATGGTTGAACTCAGGTTGCCCTAACCCAGAATGTGATCAGGTATCCACCCTGAACCTCTGACTGCCTGCATGTGAAGGCTGTCTAATGTGAGCGGTGCCAAATCTGGCAGAATTTCACATTCCCAGGGAATAGGTTCATTTGTTAAAAATGGAAAACTCACACTGTTAGAGATGCGCCAGGAGAACGGCCCCATATCAGAAGTTCCAGCAGCCCAGAGAAGGCTGTTCGTTTGGTCTTGTTTACTCTTTGTGTTGGTGGTCTCAGAGGGATTCTGTCCTCAAACGCTTTTGACTTTGGATGAGCAGACAAAGCAAACTTTATCGTTTCCTTGCACCAGCAAATCTATGGACTCAGCTGTCAATGAAAATTTGTCTTTAAAAGCTTTATTGGCGACTAGAAGAAGAAGAAGAAGAACATACTTTATTAATCCCAAATTGGGAAATTCGGTCACTGCATTCTACATACATCTTACATGCATTTTTTAGTTAGGTCACAACATTTTATACATCAAGTAGCATGCGGAGCAGTGGGCTGCCCCCCCGAGGGAAGCGCCCAGGGAGCGAATTTGGGGGTTAAGGGCCTTGCTCAAGGGCCCAAGGTGGTTGACTATGTCAACTAATTAAGATTAAAAAAAAAAAGACAATTCACTGAAAGACAAAGGACTTGATCTTTTAAACAAAACTTTTAGACTCGTAAATTTATGAATTTATAATTCAGAATTAAGAGCCATGTTTGTTTTGTTCTCGCAGCTACACTCAGGACAACACAATTATATTGCATAAACACACAGAGTACACTCACTGTCACTAAATGTAACCACTGTACTATTTTTCTGTGGTGGGTGATCTCATGCAGAATGAGAATCGGTATTTTATGCCGGGCAGTTAATTTCCAAGCTGCACCTAGCGTTATGAAGCTAAATTTTAATTACTCATTTCAGGGCAGTTATGGTTTGAGCCCCAGCACACTAAAGATAATTTGCCTTTTCGTTAATCTTGAGTGGGGGTGGGGGAAGCGTGGGGGGGGGGGTCTTGTGCAGGCGATTTTTGTGACAATCAGACCATAATTATGTGCGGGGATGCAGCCAAGTGCAACATGGCCCGATGTCATTAACTCACAGCCCACCTCAGACTGCATGAGGCTGGGGGGCTGTCATTATTTTCTATTATTGTGAGATGGACACAAATCCAAATGAGCACAGATAAAAAAATGTGACTTAAGCTCGATGCCATAGGCTTAGCCAGCTGTTTGACATTCAGCAGTTAAACCTTGCCGTGGTGAAAAGAGTGGAGTCACAGGGGATAATATTGCTTGAAGAACAACATGAAATTTCATTATGTCTGCTAATGCCGCCCTGACATTAGTGATAAATCCCCGGCTGCTTGCTAATGGGTCCTAAGGCAGCGGATATCTGCGAGCAGTGGTACCTGAACAGTGTCTGATGGCAGGTAGATAAAGGATTTGGCTTGAATTCAGAGGAGCGCGCAAGAAAAACATGCTGCAAGAGAAAGTATGTGACTGTAACTGGAAACAAGAGAATGAGACAAAGAGACTTTTTTTTGGCTCTATCTTCACACACTGCTATTTGACAACCCAGCATCTTAAACAGTGTGAAACTCATATACCAGCCGAGGTTATAAAAAAAACAAAACAACAACTACCGTGCTATGGCTCCTTTTAAATGCGCTGCTGTTACTATCTTCCAGGATTCAGGAGGGGCCGTGTTGCACAGTATTCATGACAGACATTTTGGAATTATGGATGAATATTTCATGGCCTGTTGAACAGGGGCCCAGCCTGAGATGCTGTTGGCAGTGGATACTATTCATACTATAACACTCATACCAATAGCTTGATACGTCTCCTTCCCTTGAAATGTCAATGTGAAATGATCTGAGGATCCGTCCATGTTTCCTGAAAAGGGAAACTAAGAAATCGAAACAGGGAGAGGCCGAGTGATTGTCTTACCAATAAGTGCTGATGTATATTTTAATCTAATCCATGTTTCAGACAGGGGGCAGTGGCAGTCGTGTTGTAAGGCAGAGGGGAGTGCCTGATGCTGGTGTGCTCCTCGTGCTACGCTGGTCATCAGTGGATCAGTGGGTACGTGTCTGACTGACAGTGATGGGTTTACCTCCTGTTGCACCCCGCTGTGTGGAAACAGTAATCTGAAGGGGTGGCTCTGACTGTCTGATATCACTGACATACATCATAACACGTTTCTGAAGCCATCTATTACCCAGCCCTCTGGGTTCTACCTTGCTTTGTCATCTCTTTCTTAAAGTGTTTTATTCTCTTCCCACTCTTCCACTTTGTGGAGCTGGAAAAGCACCAGACTGCAGACCGCAGCTGAATGCAGGTGAACACATGGGGAGGGTTTGGAATTATTGGCTTAATTAGACCTACAGGGAGGCCAGAGTGAAAGATTTGCCTGAGCGATGGTACTAAGGTGAAGGTGTGTGGAGGCCGGTGAAGCATTTATGATGTTCGGGTTCACAGAACTCCAGCCTGTCACATGATGAGGGCACAGGAAAATATTATTCTTCTCTCCGTAAAATGAATAGAGTATCTCTCACTCAATGGGACAGTGAATGGAACAATTGAATTCTGACCTAAGTTGGTCTTGGTCCTGTAGTGAACAACATATACATTTACACATGTACACAGATATACTACATATACATATACAGCATAAATTTTGCAACATATCTATCATTACCTTTTTAAAACATAATTATTTAATAATATTTTATGGAGGTAGGGGGACTAGTCTTGAGAGACAGGAAATAATAAATATAAATCTTTCAAACTTCCTGGCACAATCTGTGCTCCGAAATTTCCCCAATGTGGGACGAATAAAGGAATATCTTATCTTATCTTATCTTATCTTATAAAAAATGTATTGTGTAGAGAACAAATGTATCGAGCATATAGCATAATCTTTTAATCTTAAACTGAAAAATGCAGTTTCGTATATCAAAAATTAATTGACGCTGAAATGATAAGAGTTGAGGTGCATCAGACAAGGACATATCCGGAAGCAAAGGGAATTTTCTAACTTTCACTTATCTAAGATTTAAGGTGCTTCTGCTGTTGTCTTGCCGCCATGTTTTTGAACAGGGCATTAATTTGCTTCTGTTCTGAATTTGACCCTGAGATTTGACCTTGGGGTGTGGAGGGAAGCAAGTAGACAGTTTTCCCCACAGAGATCAATTAAGAGTCAAGCTATTAGTGCAATGGAATGTTACCAGTTTTCACTGCAAGTATATCAGCCTGTAGTGGACAAATTAACTCAGCACGGTGGCAAGAAAATTAAATGGGTAAGGCAGTAATCAAACACATGAGGCAAACTGTGTGCAACTCTAACTTCAGATTCAATTCCAGTTTCCTTTATTTAACCAGCTAAGATCCCACTGAGATTCCAAATGTCTTGTTTCAAGAGACCTGGTGAAGAAAGTAACAACTACATATTGTTACAGACAATACAGGTCATGTTTAATGGTAGTGATCATAACTTATTACAACAAAAGACTGACTTATGATAAAAAATGTAACAGGTTTTTTTTCAGAACAGGGTATACTTAAATACAAGAAAACTATGACATTTACAAAAAAATCCTGATACATCTTAAGTTTCATTTAATTTCTCCCTAATGATCAGCAGATAGATTTATAACAGTGTAGTGTAGTGTAGATGTTATATTTGACCTTATCAAGCCCTGGATGTTTAATTGGAGCTCAGTAATTACTGATCATTGACACCTCCATGCAGGCAGTGCCATGACTGGATGCTTGGTAAGAGAGATGGCAAATAGTTTGTGAAGCTTCTTTATGGAGATGACAGCTCGGTGGCTGTAATAAGGAGGTTGGTTTTGATCTGATTGCTGCACCCCCTTCGAATTGAGCAATTGCGAATCACTTTTCACCACCACAGTAGAAGAGCTGGACACCGTAGGTTATTTTCCAGCACATTAAGCATATTGATAACAGTAAACAAATGAAGATTGTGAGGAATCCCTGCTAAGCACTTTCACTTTATCTGGTATCTGGTCATCTGGAATGGAAACTGATATTGTATTATAATGAGCAAAATAACAACACTCATATTTTTTTTTACATATTTTAATAGTAAGTATAATTTTAATGACATTTTATAATCTTAGTCCATATCACTTCCTTCATTCCCCTATGTCACTGTGAGAAAGATATAAAAACTGCCCTACTGCAGGTTCACTGGACCTCATGCCTGTCAACCTCATTCAAGCCACATCGCCTCATTGTTCCAGCAATCACACATGTGATAAATGCTTCAGTGACTGCAGGAACATTTCCAACTGCATTCAAATTGGCTTGGGTGACAGCTCTGCTCAAAAAAGCCCTCATTTGTCCCTGCTGAAGTGGAAAACTATCGATCGGTCTCGTTACTTCCAGTCTTATCTAAGGCTATCGAGAGGACGGTTTTCTCAAACAGGTCTCAAAATTCTTCTCACAGAATGTCTCCTTGATCCAAATCAGCTGAGCTTTAAGAGCGACCACTCCACTGAAACGGGTCTCTTGTCTGTGACAGAAAACCCTAAGGGCAGCTAGAACTGCAGCTCGGGATTGTGTTCTTATCTTGCTCGACCTATCAGCAGTCTCTGACACAGTGAACCACCACATCCTGCTATCCATGCTCTCTGGTATGGGCATCTGGGGAAAAGTGCATTCTTGATTTTAATCCTACCTGGGCGCTTTTTCGATGTGTCAATGCAAGGACAAACATCCATTTTCCATTGCCTCCCCACAGGGATGCCCCAAGGCTTGATACTGGGACCCATTCTCTTTGCAATATACACCAACCCCTTGCAATCAAACTGGCTCACATATCACTGCTATACAGATGATATGCAACTATACCTTTGGGGTATAGTTGCAGTTCCAAGGCTGTGGGGGTCATCTGAATGATGACCCCCATGGCCTTGGTGTGGATTTTGGCTAGTCTCTCAGAAATGAGAGAAAGCCTCTTTCATCTAAACCTCTTTAAAACTGAACAGTGATCACATTATCAACATCATGATTGCCTCTGTCTCTCAACCCAACATAGGGTGCAAGAAACCTGATTGATGACCACACATCTTTCTGTGACTGTGTTGCCTCTGTCTGTGGGTCATGCCACTTTGCTCAATGTCTGACATTATGGTCCCTGCACAAAAAACAATATAAGAACAGGCTGTTCTCATGTGTGTTGGGAGAAGTTAAGAATCTCTCAGACATTAATTCTTTTCATTTTCTGAAAACACGTCCACTTCACCCACCTCGACCACCTTAATACGTCTAATTTGCACTGCTTCAAACTGCATTAGCTGATCTTATTGCACTTTGTCTTGTTAAAAAAGATTTTGTACTTAGTTCCTTCTACAGTACCTCCTTCTGTTATGAAGATTTAGAAATTTCTTTCTCTATTAAGTTGTTCTGGATAAAAGTGTCTATCAAATCAGTACATGTAATTTTAATGTTCTGTAAATGGAAGAAAATGTCACATTTTGACAGTAGTTCCCAGTCCTATCAGATGAGAGCAAGTACTCGGTTTCATGTTCTGGGGTACTGTTATACAAATGGGTTATTATTTAATGCATGCAATAGGTTTGTATGTCTTTATTTCTATATTCTTATTCCTTTATTTGCTATAATCAAGTTAACTATAGTGGCAGGAATTTAACGTTTGAACATGAATCCATTATTTAGCATGATATTTCATCTCACTAAGAATATTTGCAGTTTTATAGCCATTCATTTATTTCTTAACAACTTAATGCATAATTTGAAATCACTTTTTTAAAATGTCAGATATTAGCAGCTTCCAGGAATACAGAATATCAAAATTTCTACGTAGACTACGTAGATGCCTAAGTTAAATCTAAAAGAAACAATTATCGGAGCTTTAAATAATCTCTGAGAACATTAGAACAAGTCCTTATAATACCTATGATCGATCCAGTAATATATTGATAAAATGGAAAAAATATATATATACACACACACACACACACACACACACACACACACACACATATATATATATATATTTTTCCAACATTAAAGTTTGATTTTTGTCCAAAATATCCCTAATTTAGATCAATATATTTAGGTGTTGCTGGGGGAATTACTGTCACAGCAAGATTGATTTTATTGCATCAGCTCTTCACCGTGTTTGTGCTGGAATGCGTTTGGGAACAAAGGGTGGCGCCGGCCTCATGGTTTACACACGGATTTGGAAATCGCTTCTACCATCCACTGAAAAAAGTCAATACATCCCAAGGCATCATGTTGGTGCTCACCATATTCTTCTCTGATTGACTCCAAAGGTCACAGGCAGCATCAAGAATAAGTAGCCAATCAACATTCATGCCTTTACAGAAAGCCAATATCTCATCAATTCGTTTACACAGTCATCTTGCTGACATTATTGCTCACCTGCTTGAAAAATCAGAGAGCAACGCTTTGGTGAAAGAAGACCTCTCGGGGAATGGTTCAAATAGTCAGTCACTTAAAATAGGAATGTTTAAGCGCCACTTGGTCTCAGAGGCAATATCACTAAATATATCCACAAAAATAAACCGAGGTTTTAAAAGTCACCACTGCACCAACTCACTATTTTTATCCCAGGGGACATGTACAGGGCAGCATCAAGAGTCAGAAGGCAAAACATAGAGTTTAAAAATGCATTTCCTTATGCATTATATCTGGAATAATAACTGATGAGAGGTTCTGACTGTTTGTTTCCGGGAACAGCAGCAGCATCTGATTCAGACCCAAGACCTTTATTTTCAATTAATAATCTCCTTCTGTAGGATTAAATCTGAATACTAAGAGTTTTCTTACTCTGGGGTTGCCTCCTCATTAATGATTGCTGATATTGATGGAATGAATTGATCATGTAAGCATTCAGATATTTAGGGATTTATGTGAGGCAAGTTTTACATTTTTAGAATCCTGTTATGGTCCCATGGCAAATAGCTGAAACTCTGGTCTGTTTGAAAATGTAACATTCTCTATAATTCACCTGTGTATTCTGATTTCTTTGTTCTCTGCACCATCAAAAAAAGTGAACCAATTCTGCTCATTGAAATAACAATAAACCAAGAGATCAGTGATTTCCATGTTACAGGGAAATACAGTATATGTGTTGTGTAGGACAAGCTATATGCTTAATCATAAATATATAATGAGGTAGAACAGTGTTTAAAATGACTATGTAGAGCATAAATTTAACAGGATCAAAGATACACACACACACACACACACGAGGCATCTGTCTGTAGTTTTAAACACTGTCAGACAGTAGATGCCCAAAAGCAACGTAGCAAAATCAATTCCACATGACAAGGTGCATGGATGATGCCAGAAGTCTGGGACTCATCTCGTTCATCCAAGCATGAAGGGTGCAAGTGCTAATAAACCACAAGACACAGTGTGGGGAAAAAAAACAGGCTGATTGAATGCAAGGAATGATTTATAAGATAGAATAGTTGGTTATGGTTTGGGGGTAAACAATAGTGTCCCTCTGGCCTGGTCTGCATTTCATACTACTGTGATGAAGCTGTCATAAGCACACACCACTTTGGTGATACAGTCCTCTGGGGGATGCTTAGTTTTAATTTGGATGTCAGATGGAAATGATTGACTTTTATTGTTTGATTTTTATGTGTGTGTGTGTGTGTCTGTGTCTGTTTGTGTGTGTGCTTGTGTGAGAGAGAGAGAGACAGAGTGAGAATGTGGGCTGGTATACTTGTCTCTGTCTGTCTATATTTATCACAGAGAGAAACAGATCATTACGTCTTACCTCTGAAAACATTCATATCCAACACGTCACTGATTCAACAAATAAGAGACAGTCTCGCTATTCCATTGACAATGTCTCCTTTTAAAGCCACTGAAAATTCAATGTCAAAAAAACCCTTAAGGTATGGTGGACTTAAATATAGCATTTATTTTAAAATTCTTATACCATTAGTAAAAGTTCAGCCCAGTAAATACACAACACAACAGTATAAAAGCAACGCTCACAAGCGAGAATATCAAGATGTTGTTACTTTTTGCCTCTATCATGGATGTGCGTCATCATATTGTTGTTAAAACTGCCGTCTAAAAACAGAATATGGTTTAAGAGTGCTGTTTTGAAAATTATAGTCTGTCTGATTTAAATAACACAGGTGAAGTAAGTGTTTCTGCCCACAGCACTAGACAATTCAACAGCATTTCATCTCTACTTCCAAACCCAATAACATACAGCAAGTGAACTCTACAGTATATTTCTTAGACCTAGTATCTTCCTGTCAGTTATTTGATCTGAAAAACTGTGTCTTGCAGTATTGCCGGCAGCTACGTATGGTGTTGAATTGTTGATAAAGAAAAGTTCTACAGAATTTTCCCAAATAGTCATTTGGGACAATAATCGACAAAATCCAACTTTCACTTGGTTTTAAGGAATAAGGGTGCTTTTTGGGTTAGTCTCAGCAGAAAAGCTTTTACTGTATTTCTTTGGCTGTTCATGTATCAACCAGATGTCACAGATAAGAAAAATGGGTCATGATTCATGGTCACAGATGGCTGTAAGCCCTTTATGTAAATACAACAGGGGCTAACACTGTTAAATTGTTAAAAAAAAACAAAAAAACCATATGAACACAGAGCTGGACAGCTCTACAGGAATCTTGCTTTAATGCAAAGCCTAATCCCAAAGTGATAAACAGCTGCAGCATGAAGTGTATCATCATCAGAAGAGCTTCATATCCTCCTCAACAAGCACGCGCCACAAACAGCATTTCATTAAAATTGCTTATCTCTGTCACTCTAATAAAAATCAATTCTCTTTGAAACAAGTGACTACTGTAAAGTCACCAGCAATTTGGAGGAGAGTCATGGTGAGAGCAAACAGACATTTATTCAGAAAGGATCCCTGTAATCATGTTTAGTGCACGAAAAAAGGAGATGAGGCTTCTCCATAGAGCCTTTAATGTTGTTATTAAAGCTTCCCTGGAAGGTGTAAATATCGACCTGCGCGTGGACTCCTTCACAGCCCAGTGCACTTTGCTGTCCCGCCCTGCTAGTGCCATCAAATCAATCAACCTTTCTAATTAACTGCATCCAAATGAGGCATCGTCTTCTGTGCCTCTGAAAAGACCCGTTTTCCACATCACCTCTTGCACACACAAGATGTTCTGCATGCCCTGAGCTCGGTGCTATTTCTGCCTGCACCCTGCCTCTAACCTCACAATCACTCGCTCAGTCTCTCCTTTTCTCAAGGAAATCAACAACAACTATGATCTTGGAATTTAGCTTTATTGAATATTGACAGAATATTGATTATGTACAACCCATGTTATTGATGCTGAATTATTGACTTCACATCAATGATTGATTATTTTGGGAAAGAGGTGGGGATAATAACTGTGTAAGGATCCAGCAGTCTGTGAACCATTGTGGATAGATGTTTCTCTTTGAGGGCTGATAAAACAGGAGGCTCTGCATGGAACAGCTGCTCAGCAGTAGACATCAGACCCTGCCAGCCAACTCTCACTCTCTCCTCATTTTCGTAAATGCTCCCTCTCCCCTCACTGCTTCTGGCAGAACCAGCCAGTGGATCTCCTTTTCGCGACACCCCCAGGCCACTGGGAGGGTCCCCAGATGTTCTCCTCTGGAGCTGTGGACTGCAGCTTCACTGGTGTTTTTCCGTGGATCCAGCTCTTGTTCACTTCATTTACAATCAGCCCACATTTCAAACGCAATCTGAAAATCAGCCCCACTTTCTCCACAACACTCCCCCTTCTCTGGATTGTAGCGATAATTGAAGATGCGAGCTGTAATCAGATCAGCTGAATAAAGATGAGTGGCTCAGCGATTGCAGATATGAACAACAACTCAGATGGCTCTGCATAAGAAATGGAGAGGCTGGTTGAGACAATGATTATATGGCTTTGATCATTGTATGTGTTGGTAATGGTTTGTTTTGGCAGGCAGTTCATTTACCCCCCCCTCCCACACACACACACACGCACGCACACACACACACACACACACACACACACACACACACACACACACACACACACA
>JAFBJQ010001026.1:143511-164455 GCA_016785345.1 Trinectes maculatus
CACACGCACACGCACACGCACACGCACACGCACACACACACACACACACAAGCGCGCACACACACACACACACACACACACACACACACACACACACACACACACAGTGACAATGACCCTGAAATGCATCCTCAGTGGGAGCAATAACTATTAATTAACATAACAAAATAGATATGCCTTCTTTTTAATAATGATGCCCATTTCCTTATTACATGAATTACAGCTGTGTATATTGCTATTACAGAAAAGTCAGTGATACCTTCAGGCAAATTTGTTGAAGAATTGAGTCATTTGCATCCATCAATCATTTTTAATATTACTAGATTAATTAAACAATACGTGAATATATAATTTATAATGTTACAAACAAACAAATGATGACACAGAATAAATCAGCAACCATACAAGAATAAATGTGCTGGAAGAAATCATGAATTAATACTGTTAATTAATTAATAGTTTAATTGCCTAAGTAGATTTAAATGTTATTGCAATCACATCCCCATGCAGTATTTGTTATTGAAACAAATTGTGTGATCCAGTAATATGTCTACAGCCTAAAAGATATCCCTCTTGAGTTTTTTTAAGAATGAATAACACGTCAGTAGTTGTGTGATGATCCCAGTCCTGAGTCCTTCTGATGGCTTGTGACAAAAATTTGTTCTCCCGCTCTCGCCGTCTTGTTAGCATTCAGACTATGACTGTGCCAAATTATCCTCACCTGCCAAAATTTCAATAGGGATTAATGGGAAAAGAGCCGGGTGCTAGCCAAACAGATTTGCTGGGCTGGTACCCAAAATGTTTGACTTCCAATTTACCCAAGGCAATATTTTTACTTTTGAACGCAACCGGCACATGTTATGGTAGCACAAGAAAAAGGAAAAACAAGATGGTTAACAGTTTATGTCGGTTCATGTGCAGTTCCTCTGACTATAAGAGAATAAGCTTTATTTCACATGAATACTTTGAAAAAGCCATATAAAACTAGGGTTTGGTTGAACACTACTAAAATGGTTTTGTTGTACATTTAAGAGTTTTGTTAATTAATGCAGGAGTCAGGGCAGCTGTTGATGAAGAAAAATCCTACAGGGAGGAAGTTTAATATGTGAACATCCAGGCACTAATTAAAAAACACCAGGATCCAGAAGTCAGAATGAAAAATAATCTTCTAATGTTGGAATGATTTTTTTTTAAATAGAAGTCTTCACTGTTTGACGCCTCTTTGTCTGGATTGAAAAAAAAAATCAGAAGACAGGAAAAACAATGACAAGAACAAAGACTGAATGTTACTGAATGATATTTGTCTTCCTCCATTTATGTACATCAGTTATCAGGTAGAGGGCTGTGATCATTCTGCTATTATTCCTGCATCTACAGAAATAACTGGCTCCTCGGATGCTGCTGAATAATGGAGTGGAACATGGTTTGACTGGAAGTTCTCCCAAATGAATCATGTTCTCCTGCCTCGAATGTGACAATGAAATGAGAGTAGTGAATGTGTGAACACACAAAATGGATCAAGGGGACATGTAGTTTTCTGATGCTTTTTTTTTCAGCTTTATTGTTCATGCAGCTGTTAAATGTTTCTCAGATGCTTCACTTTAAACCACATCTCTGTTTTTAATGCAAATACAGGACTGTACACCGTACATTCCCTTAAAAACATTTATTGAAATTTAATACTGACTTTCACTAATTATACGTATTTTTTCTTATTCCACTGAGGCAAGCGAACAGGTCACAAACCCAGGCAGGTCTGAACTTAAAAGGCATCTTTTTATTGTTATGTTGCTTTTGTGTCCTCTCCTTTAATCGCATATTTAATTTTATTTCAGCTGTGGTAGCTGTGGAATAACATATTATTAATTCCCTTGATGGTTCACCACTTTTCAGATTGGTGCGCAAGAAGGATGTTTCACCCCTTTTCTTGTGAGCGAGACACGATTTAACAGCAAGCAGATGCATTATTCATTTTTAAAGTCACATTCTCTGTGTGTATCGTTTGGCCTGAGACCATGCCTTACGGGGAAGACTGTTTATTTTTTATTGAAGTAATCTCTCAGTAGGAGAAAAGTTGTCCATGTGAGAAATCAGATTTTCTGGCAACGCACCAGAGTGCAGAGGAGAAGTGCCGGGGAATCTAAGTGGAGGGGGGAGGCTGTAGGAACAAGATTTTCTTTTGGCCCGGGCTATCAGACAAGATGAGCAGTCCGTACTGCAACAGCTGACAGCCAACTCTTACCTGAAACCTCCTTTACAATCATTATCCCGACTACCTGATCTTTTGTTGGCCGTTGAACTGGGTGATCTTTAACTCGGAGGCTGCAGCCCATGTGAAAGCTTTTGCTTAATAAGCTAATTTCACTCAGGCCTCCGACTTTTCAGTTTAAGGTGATTGTGCTTGTGTGTGAGTATATGGCCGAGTGCATGTGTGCCTTGTGTGTGGGTGTAAACAATGTGCACTACATAGTTGCCATACCTAATGTGCTTGTTAGCCATCTCCTAGTCCCCTGAGGCGTGTGTCCCTATCCCAGGACTTATTCATAGTGTGGTTTTAACAAGCACTGTCGATGTGAGGCCACTGAGAGCTTGCAAGATTGCAGTCAATGGCAATTTCATGTGCCACACAGAGTCCAAATGAGCTGTGCGAATATTACTGCGGCCCTCAATCTCTGTCAGTGAGAGCGGGGAGGGCCCCGGCACAATGGCCACAGGCTGCAGGCAGCAGATATAATTGTATTAAGAGAAGCCAGTTCAACAGTGGAAGGAAAGTTAAACAGCCTTTACCCGAACCCTCTGTCTGGATCAGCGGCATAGCAAAAATTATATTTTTATTACTGCTCTATAAGAAGACTGTTAAGAAGCGAAAAGCTCCTTCACCGTTTGGGTAATATCCTTCAACACTCATATGAGGTACTTGAGGATCCAGGTTAAAACTTTTGACGTGACCTTTGGAGGGATAGTTTCGAGTGAAAATTCACTTTTCCCAAATATGCAGCTGCTGCTAGCAGAAAGTTAGCTTAAAGAGCTGGTCAGACTCATAACAACTCCCGGAAGGATCACACTTAACTCCCCTTTTGTGTACAGTTTACATTTATGTAGTTGTTTTTTCTAAATAATAACATAATTGGCAACAACATGTTAATTGGTGACCACTGAAGAAGCTAATGGGTGAATGTCGTAATACAGCTTGGCTGTTTTTTTCCCCATAGTCTTTATGCTAAGCTAGGCTAACCTGTTGTTAGTGGCAACTTCATATTTATGCAGATACACAAGTGGTATGAATCCTCTCAGGATTTAGACCAGAGCAAATACCATGTTCTTCTGTCTCGAATATGACATTGAAAGGAGAGATGTGAATGTGTGAAATAGGGGACGAGGGTATGTGAGAGCAGAAGCCTGTGTGATGGGGTGGTGGTGGTGGTGGGGGTTAGGGGGTTGCGAGAAGAAACCCACTTCATGAATTAACAGGGCCGTGGTAATGGAGTCTAAGGTCTCATTGCTGTTTGTGATGGAGGCAGCCATGCATTCACTCTCTACTTATTAGGCCGGAATGAGGAGACGTACTTCTTCTGATTAATACTCCTGCCTTTGTGGGGTTGGGGTGGGGTGGAGGTGGGGGGGTACTGGGGAGGAGACAGGGAGGGAAACGAAAGAAAAGAACAAGAAGAAGATAAGAGAACGAGAAGAACAAAACATGAGAAATCTATACCTGGAAACCGACTGATTCACAGCGGCAGGAAAATCACAGAGATTTAGCAGCTGGCCAGATTAGAAAGACAAGAGGCACAGCAAAACTAAACAATGGCTGTGACTCATAATGCGTTTGGCCTAAATATAACGGAGGGGAAGAAAAAAACAAAACACACTGGACCCTGTTTCTGGAGAAGCACAGATCTACAGTAGCCTATATACAGCATCATTGCAGAAAGCCTGGGCAGGCTTTATGGTTTGTGCCTATATGGTCTGAATAGGATAAAGCTGCAATATGTACTAGTTAAACAACAAGAAAATATTTATACCTAAATAAATTTCCTTTGAGTCAGTTTAAAAGCTTCTTTTGGGGCCAGTGACCAAAATGTCTGCTGTAAATGATCATAACATGTCACTTTGAAAATGGTCCTGGCTTTTATATTTACAATCGCTAAAATTCACAAATGTCCTCACCTCCATCACCATTACAATCACCGACATGCACATGAGGAGATGAACTGCTTTCATGTCATCTGCCTGCATTACACCCAAGTGGCTGCACACGCCACTGGAGCTTTGGGAAGTCAGCCTCACTCATTTCGCTGTCTATTTTCTCCTGTTTATGTTCAAACCTGTGGCCAAATAAAAAGTGTCTGACAAAACAGATTCGCATGAGGAGAGGTTGCTGTGTTGGAACAGGTGTCATTTTTGACAATAATGAAAGGGGCATTTTTCAGAAAAAAGATGTCCTGTCTGTAATCGCAGACAAGACGTGATCCACTTTTTCCAGGCTTTGGCAGTTAGTGCAACGATTCTCCGTCGCTCCTGATCCCATAATAAACAGTGGGAGATATAACTGTGCTCGAACATATCTGAAGCAACAGGTTAGAGAACGGTTGGTTAGTAAACAAAACATTGCAGATGCGGATTCTTTCGATTCCAAGTAATTCAAACTCCTGCTGTCCAAGAGCAGGCAAGGTTTTCCAGGAAGTGGTGAGAATATCCAAGCTGCAGGTGTGATCGAGGCATCCTCAGAAATGGTGATGTGGGTGGGAAAGGGTGTTGTCACACATGAGAGCGTGAAACATTTGAGTCAGTGTCAAATCTGGCCCTTTTTTGTTTCTTATTTTGATGAGGAAATCTTTCTCTCCCTTGCCTTAATGCAGTACGAACAAGTATTAACGCATCAATTTCACAACATGGTGTCACAGCAAGGGACAACAGCAGCGCAAAAGTAACCCAAGGACAAACACCCCCTGAGCTTTGAGATGAACTCAGCCACATGTTGCACAGCCAACCAGATGTGTCAGTGGCATATTTGATTTACACAGTAATGCAATATGCATATCACTGGAGTTTTCTACCAGGCTCCGCACCACAAAATTCACAGTATATAGAACTACTGAATTTGCATTTTGTAAATAAATACCATGGGGACTCTCACCATCGGTCTTTCTCACTATGAAGCGGTGAAGACATGTTGTATGGACGCTGGTAATTGCAAACCAAATACAAAACTTGGGCTCAAAACTTTCTGCTGTTGTTGTCACCTACTGACGCTGTGTGTCTCATTAATTTCTGAGGACGTCCACATTCTACAGGGGGGGCTACTTGAGGTAACAATTATAACATGAATGTGTTGGATTTGATGACCTTTGGAATTGTTTCAATTTTGAAGTAATATATACTACCAGTAGAAATGGTCTGTCGGCCTTTGAGCTCTCTGCAAAGTGTTGCTGAAAACACACAGTGACATCTGAATATAGTTACTTGCGTACATAACAAACTATAGCGATGCTTCCTGGCTGAACAAATTTATAACAGCGACATGTTATTCTACCTGGTTGTTGATGAAAACAGAGTTGCGACATGATGGATCTATCAACTAACTCGTACACCAGAGAGAGGAAAAGTTACCTCAAGGTGAAGTAGGAGCCATTTAGCAGCTCATAGAGCTTTACATCCTGGCAACGGCGAAGCAACACTGACTCTGGTCTTATCGCTTTTCTTTGACAGAGGCCTGTTTGGGTTATATATTGTGTATATAACCTTTAAGGAGAAGCCGTTAGCTTAGCTGACGGTGGGGACATTTACCTCATTTACCCCCCACCCCCGTGGGTACACAGTTTAAAGTTTAATTTAACCTTAGAACCAACAGTTCCTCAGGTAACACACACACAGAGGCGGACACTCACAACTGTTAAAAAAAAAAGGAAATTGAGATTGAGAAATGGTTTTTGAAAGCTTTTCATTACGACACAAAGCCTTTAACACTGTGGGGTTGCTGTTAAACCATCAACTTTATGATAAAAGTGACCTGCACAATGGAACCATTCTGCTGTTGAATGTAAGAGAGCGATGATGTGGTGTGTGGGTGGACTTTAACATTAAATGTGAAGGATACTTGCAGTCTGTCTATGTGATGGTGTCGACGGGTAGGAGCCCTTCATTTCATTATTGATTAACTCCCCAGACTATTAATGTCATTGCGTCATTATTGCTGCTGTCCGTCAATATAATCAATGCAGCTTTCTTTTCTCCTGACCAGTTGCTCAAGAAACACCGTTTGACAGCCGAGTCATCATTTCTTTCATTCTGAAGGCTATGGAAAAGAAAAGACTGGCTGCTCTGCATCCCGAACCTCAACAGCTGTGTATCAGTCTTTTATTTCCCCGTGTCAGCCTTATGCTGACACACTTTTTAATCTGTCCCACACGTCTCACTCAATTACTAACGCCCTTCACATTAAGAGCGCGGAGTCGTCTGTGCACACAGTGATGAACATTTGGGCCTGCTCAGAAAAATGCTCTGCAGATAAAAAGGTCCTCACCTCTCTGTACCACCGTATCCACCAGTTCACTCACTCCTCTTTTCATGTCAACTATGGAGCCTTAAAAGAAGAAAAGAGCTAAGGTTGTTGTTTCTGCTTCTTTCTCATTTTATTCAATTCCAAAACCAAGGCTAGACCTCAGAAACCACTTTCTACAAGCAATACCTGCACTCCGGGTTACCATGGAAACCATTCACTTAAAAATAGACCTGGAGAAAGGAGAGCTATGGGTAGAATATGCCTCCTTGATATGGTTCAGGAAGATATATGGTGCTGGGTGTACGGAAAAACAGGTGAGCATCTGGCTGTGTTTTACAGCATCCTGAAAGCACTATAATGCTTCGAGACACCAGAGTTGTATTTTCAAAGGAAGAAAGAGCAGTGCAGTCTGCGGCGGCTGACGCAACATTGTGTTATAAAAGTGAATTTATTTTGTTGGATGTCGCTGATGGACTTGTTACAGTTGAATGGTGGTAAGTGCCTAGTCTGCCAGAAACGTCTCAGAGTATTTACAGTAGGTGACAATAACAAAGCGCTGGAACACGGTGTGATTTTCATTCCTGCACTGAATGAAGTCTCCACAGAATAATGTTTTGACAGCTCTGTCAGGCGGTGCCTCATTTCCAGGATTTACATACGCTGTAGCTGTGACGATACCTAACGAGATACCAGTAGAGTGTAATTCTCCTTTGTCTGAGCTCCACTACATGATCGATTCCAGATCGAGTTTGTGCTCTGCTGTCACACAACTATCATCTTTATTCTGCTTTCACAATACAAGTAGCTTAAAATGACATCATGCTGCACTCGGCACTTTCTCCTGTGGCTTTATGTTGAAGAATTGATAACCATTTGCAGCAGATCTGTTCGGTGTATTAGTTTTAGTAGGATGGCTCAACACCAGCTCTCCTAGTTATGTTTACACATCTAGTCTTTTGTCTGGTTTGTTTTCTTGCTTTTATTGATGGACAATGTTGCTGCATATTAGCTTTGATTGTGCCCTGAGTAATTTTTTTCAAATGTTTCTAGTCAAGCAATTTCCTCATTCACACGCTTTGTATCTGCTACTTTCTACATATTTGACTGTTCATGTAATTGTTTGTGTACCTGTCTATGGACATCCCTCCGTGTGCAACTCCTGGTCTGTGTAATTCAGCCTTTGTCCCTGAAATGATTCATAGATTGTCCATTTTGTTGCTGGTCCAATTATATGTGATTGACTGGAAGACAGACTCAGGGCTTAAGTGGGTTGAGACCTGGGGCTGTTTGCCGATCTGCATTAGGCTGACTATTTTTTAAACAAAACAAAGAGACAGCTGTAATTTGACTATAACGAGAGTAAAACCACACATCAGGTACATAAAAGGAGTTATTGAGACAGATATGAAGACACAAGCCACCGTGGTTTGAAATAAAGCCGAGATGCCTCATTTACTGTCAGGTTGGAAAGGAAAATAAAACTCAGCAGCCTCCACAGACAGTAGTCACAACACCTGGAGATAAAATAAAACAAGAGCATCTGCATTTAATGTTTTGCGGTAAAGAATCTTTCTATACATGAGACATTTTCTGACATATTTAATATGAGAAATGTCATTCTTTGACATCACAGCCAGCCTCTGTGTGTAACACCTGAGAAAATGTTGTTTTCATCTGAGAATGTTTTTCTGTATCATTTTCTCTGAATAACAGCCAGGCTGGCCAAACATGCCGCACTGTGCTCCTGTTATCTAGAGACACTGCGGGATGTAAACAGAGAAATCCAGGTAATCCAGAGAGTGTAAATGAATGAAGAAAGGGGGACCTCTCTGTTACCGTGGTATCTATAATTGGACAGTTAATTCATTAGTGTAAGTCTTTGCTTTCACCTTGTGCGAGGCAGAATCACTCGACTGGAGAAAGGACAGGATGGAAGCTTAGGTCAAGCCCATGCTGCAGCCTCATTGCACTGGGGAGTTGGTAGCGTTAAAGCTGTGAGCCTGGTAAACACAGGAGTTGACTGGGACAGATGCAATAGAATTAGGTGTGAGAGCAGCCAGTGATTCAATGACTAAATACAGCATGTATCTAGATGTCTAGATGCTGGAAGAAAAAAAAAATTAAATTTAGCTTTTTGTGCTATGCAGTGCATCTCTGGGTCAGGTTTGTTGTTTCATAAATGAAGATGACGTTACAGCACATTGAGATACTAAAAGTAAATTAAAAGCAGTGACCCCAATCACAAATGTGTAATATAAATCAAGTTTTAATATCAATAAGTATTAAGCATCAAGAAGTATTTTTTATGTAATTGCTATTTTACACTGACGGCTCGGTAATTGCAGCTATCAAACATGACATGATCCAGTGAACAGGAAAAAGAGATACAGTTCTATTTTTTCTACTAACAGGAGTCTCAATAGTCTATAGCACTATATAGCCACCAGACATGTGAGGTTTTCCTTTCCCAGGCTTTTATTGCCCGGAAAGTCATCAATCATGAATAATGGTTCTCTACTCCTACGTACGCGTAAAACCAGACTGGATAGAGCCGGCCCAGGCAAATCGACTGTATTCTGAGAAGTAAAACAGCCATAGAAAATTTGCCAATGTACAGCAAAAAGGTAAAATGCAAAGCCACAGTTTAATCAACAAGCACCATAGGAAATGCAAAATGTTCCGGAAAAAAGATTTCATTTGCACTGTAAATTCAAAATACGGCATTACTGCCTGGATCTCTGGGTTGTTTGTTACTTGACCTAGTCTACTGGTTATTCCAGATCATAGTCTGATTTCTTACTATGAAATCCAGGAATGACAATGAGAAGATCATGACAAATGATAGCTGTGGTTAGCTATAATGACTATAGATTACCTATAATAAGAATAATAAAAGACAGTCAGACATAATCAAACAGGTCAAATTTGGGACAAAAAGTCTTGGTAGGTCATGTATTGATTTTGATCTGTTGTGACAGTGACAGATGGTTTTGAAAGTAAATGTCACATTTGGTCTTTGCATAACCATGGAACAGGAATAAACATCCTGCATGTTTACATGATATTTAGATGGCTTTGCAAGCTGAAAACAATCCAAGGAGCAGAAGGACGCAGATCTTTGATAAGAGCAGAGCAAGTCAGGTCAAACTTGTTTGCATTGCCCATGAATCACATGCAGTGTTTCTCAAAGGGCTTTGCAGGCTTATAACACATGTTTATAACACTAGTAAACAACAACAACAACAACAACTCAACCTTACCCAGAAATGCATGTTGAATTATGTTATGTGTAGCCACATCTGGTGTTATAATCAGATGTATTATATGTATGTATGTATGTGATTATACACAGCAGATTTCTGCAGCACATGTGGTAAACAGCCTGGCAGTAGCAGTCAGCCAGGTCCCTGCAGCACTGGATGAGTTGGGTGACGTCACTCAGATGCATTGTTATCCCTTTTCTGCGCAGTGCCATGAAGCTCCGATCAGTCCAGGCTTTAAAACATACACGCTGTGCATGAGAGGCCCTGTGTTTGTTGTCAGCCAGGGGGGTGAGAAACATTTGTTTTTGGGATAATCTTGTTTCAGATTACACTTCCAAGTCTGTTTGCTGACATATTTACAGATCAACACTTGAAGGTTGAGGAGGTCGCGCTCACTCTTGATTGATTTAAAATTTGACACGTTTGCACAGAGCCGTGCTCACTTGTGATAGCGAGGAGGTTTGATTATAGTGTGAGTCAGTCACACGGGCATCTTGTCAAGGTGTCCAGTTCTAAATGTATCATGTGAAAATCTTGTAAAAGACATTTAAACCATGTCGCATAAACCCCACATGTGAAATGACTCGGAAGAGTGAGCAATGTCGTAGAAGTAGATTGACTGGAAATAGGGTGTTGGAGTCACAGTTTATGTTTTCTCTGCCGTAACAATATTTGATGCCCCCCCCACACACACACATACACACACCTGAGTCTTCTACTTCTGCTGTTCCACAATCTCCACCAGCAAGATCAAAGGTGATCTTTGATAGGATGGACAATTCATTCTGCCCTGACAGGTGGGATATGGTCAGGGGTGCCCATCACTCAAACATCCATCAACCTGTCAAAGACGGTTCTTGATCAATCACTTGAAGAGAAGGCGAAAACTGGCTCCCTGACAACCGAGAGGGTAAACAAAGATATAAAAGCAGCAACTTCTTTAAGAGCTCTGTTGCTTCTTATGCATTAATATGTTCTGATCTCACAAATCACATTCCACCTATGCTTCAAATTGATTCTTTTTCATCTTTTTTTAAAAAAATCATTATATTTTCTTGGTTGCTTTTAAGTGCCATCAGTGTCACCACAAATGTCGTAAATAGTTGTTATAGAATTATTATCCAAGAAATAGAAATCACACGTTCATTGTCTTTTGTAGCATTGGTGGATTTAATTTGAGCCTGTGAAAGTTACATCCATATATACTGTCGCTAAGATGTCTCAATGCTAGATATGCGAGAATGTAGAAAGAGATATGTTGTCATGTCTTGTCTGTGTTGTCATGTGACTTCCTGTTTTATTTTGTAAACCTACTCTCCTCACGTCTTAGATCACTTCCCACTTCCCTTCAGGTGTTTCCCGCTGGTCTGATTGTCATCCCCGCCTTGATTGTTTCCACCTGTTCCCCTTACCTTCATGTGTTAAATAGTCTGCGTTTCCCTTTGTCTTGTGCCAGTGTGTCTTTGTCCGTTGACCAGATATCACGAGCCTTCTGTTTCCAAGCCATAGTCTATGCAATCGCAGTCCGTAAGTTGATTTTCCTCTTTAAGAGTGAGTTTTTGTTTGTAATTTTCATAGTTTATGTTTTTCCTCCCTTTTGGAGCGTTTTTTGTAATAGTGATTTTGTTTTGTACTTTTCATCGCAGATAGGTTTTCCTCCCTTTTGGAACGTTTTTTGGAGATTTTGTGATTTGTACGTTTATAGTAGCATTAGGTTAAAAGAGAGAGTAGTCAAGTTTCATAGCTCTGCATTTGTCACTCTGTTAAAGAGATTGTATTTAATAAAGACTGTGGAACGAGTCTCTACTCCTGGGTCCTGTTTATATATCGGCCTGACATATGTATGGTATGTAATGGTTTCTTATATTGGTAAGACTATTTTATCCACCTCCAGGTTGCTTTGTGGATTTGCACTCAAACTTTGCCTGCAGTGCCGAAGTGTTAGATAGGCTGACTAGAAATAACATATAACAGAAAAAACTGAATGAATAAATATGGCATGACCCAGCATGTAGACTAAACTGTAAGTGATTTGACATTAGCTGTGGCACTATGCCATTAAATCAAGAGACCTGAATGTACATTTTCTTCAGAAGTTGCTCTGTGCTAATTAACTCTGGGAGTTGAAACCAATTTTGTTTATGCAGGATTGATGTAACACTCAGTTGCCCTGGAGTTATATCAGCTCTGTGAACATACCACTAACCCTCCCAGCCACACTTGTCATCTCAAAGTAAGTGTTTCTGGAAAAAGGATGCTTAATAAAACCAGGAGATTTGATGTGTATCTACTGTAAGACGCTGAGCTTTTGGATAGACCCTTGACTCTTCAGATACCCCACTCCATGATTATTTTTTCCAGTGGACAGGTGAAGTAGCAGTGTGCTCTTGTATTTTTGTGTTTAGTGTGGACCAAGACCACTCGCCCTCCAGAGGGCCACATTATAGTGGTCTGGTCCTCAACACTGAAGAATCTGTAATCCCAGCTTTTCCACAGTAACTGAAAAAAAGAAAGCACTTTTTCTTCAACTGTGTTTCTGGAAACACGAGAAAGAAAGAAAGAAATGGTTGAAATGCTGTTTTATATGGGAAGTTTCGATTTGGTTTGAGGAAATAAGGGTTTGTCCAAATATGACTCGGGGAAATTAAGTATTATTTATTCTGCCTACAGTACCATCATTTCAACTTGATGTCATATATGGCCATGACTGTCTGTAGAGGTTCCGTAATGGATTGAGACGCTGCACTTTAAGGTCCCCAAGTAAATATTAAAAAAACAATGTAAGCACTGTTTCTCTGTAGTGCATATATTTGTGAAAAAAAAACACTTAGCTGCAAATGTGTGGCGAAAATGCAACATAGCATTGTACAGTATGGTCAGGCATGTTATTGTTGGGATATTTGAATAGTGTTGGACAGGCATAAATTGTTGTGGCAGAAGACACAATACCTCCGCTCCAAACAAATACACTGGACAAAGCTTCATTGCTGTAGAGTGGAATGAAAAGTCTCACCTCTCATGCATTTAATCTCTTATTCTTAAAGGGAATGATGCTTCGCACAATAGTCGACTTAGCCTGCCTTGTGGAACTCTTTGCCCATAATTGCTTGTTGCAGCAAAAAATTGTTGCAATCACAACTTGCTATTGTGAGGACGTGAATTAGAAACTTGTTAATATCAAAAAATGTTCATTCTGCCTGGTTGACAAAGGGTTAAATACAAAAACAAAACGTTTATTAAGACATAAAAAAAGGAAATACAGCCAAAAGGGTAGATTTCATTGTCGGGTTTTCAGATGCATGAAAGCGCAACGGAGGAAAGATTTGCGAGAAGGATGCAATTGTAGTTTAAGATATTAAATTAAGTGTCATTGCAGCACCAGCCAGATTAAAACTGTCCTTTTTCTGATTGGAGAAGCAGCAGAGAGAGATTTCAGTCAGATCTGAAACAGTGTCCATGATGGTGAAAGAATAAAAACACCACATCATGGAAATAAGGCGCTGAGCAGCTCTGGTTGAAACCAAGGTTTTGTATTCGAGCCAGTGCAGCAGGGGGCCCGAGGCACTCAGTAATTTGGGAGGGTATCTCAAGAGGGTGGTCAGAAGAGCGCTGCAGAAATCCAGACAAGAGATGATTAAAACAGTGGGAGGTGAGCAGTTTCGCTGCAAAGGAACACACTGATGCTGCGTTTTTTATGATCACATCAGTCATTTTTTTTGGCAATCATTAAAAATGTTATTTTACTTTTTTTTAACCATATTTTGTTAGTTGCTGCACGGTGTTTCCAACATGTTCCATGTCATGATGAAGTGAAATGGTTTGCTTCACATGAAGTTATTTAGTAGTAGTGTCAGAATATGTTCTTAGAAATAAAGTCAAGCAGGAAACTGCTTGATATTTTTGGGACTTTCTTATTTGAATCGCTACAGCTATTAGATTACCATGGTAACGTGAACAACTGAAAATGAAATATTATGGTCATTTTTTAGTAGACAGTGCAAAGTTTGTTGAGATTTTCCACTGCATAACCGTAACTTCAACCTGTTAGCGACATTACAGTAAAATAAATTAGGTGGTCGTTGACATCCGTTTCCTCCACCTCCATGGGACAACATGGTTATGTAAAATATATATATTTTTTTCACTTGCTTATTACTGACATCTGGTTCTATTCTACTTTATTGTTTTTTAATTGTTTCTATTATATTTCATGGTGATTTAATTCAATTCTGTTTTACTAATTTTGTTGTTGTTGTTCTTATTGTTGCTAATCTTTTTGTGAAGCACTGTGGCTCAACCCCTATTGTTTTTAAAAGTGCTGTATAAATAAAGCTCTAACAATAAAGACGTAGAGATACTTCAGTTGGAACTAAAGTGATGAATCAACTGAGAGACATGGCAACTACTGTTTTAAATTTCAGCACATGGCTTCTACCATTTCCCCCTTTGGTGTCAGTGTTTGGGATGTTGTTAACATGTTTATTTGCCCCTTACCTGAGAGAGAAAAAGACACTACATCATTTATCAGAGATCTTGGTGTTTAAATTGGAACAGATAAATCAACATGACACGCAAGAAAAAAAAAGTTCAGGTAAACTGGTGTCATAGAGCAATGGCATAGAAAAGGGAAATAGAGATTGAGCATGGCATAAGTGTGTATCTCTAACGATGCTAACAGTTGTAATGAATAAATAACTGTAAGCTGATGTATTATGTATGAGGCAATTTCTGCAGCTGGAGCGAAAACAGTGTTAAAATGGGAAAGAATGGTTTCAGTTTTCAGGGTTTCAGTGGTGGAACAGGAAAAAGGGACAGACTGAATGTCTGCCATTGATCTTCTGCTGTGGCTGGGCTCAAAAATGAAGTAACCAATATATCACTAATCATATTATGGAAGAATAACTTGAGCCCTTGTTGTGAGCTTGCTGTTAACTGTGACAAATTCATCAGAACATTAATGTAAAATGATGATTATTGAGCTATTTTATGTATTATTCAACACAGTAATTTGTGCGTTTCCATACGTATTTTGTTCACGTGTGCATATGCTGCGACCTTGGCGGCAGACCATGCATCACTTTGCAAAAAAATAATTTACACAATTTCTATATTCTCATTATACGCACATCATGAAGATTGAATGTGGCTCTGATGTAACCATGGTTACTAAATGCGTTGGCCTACACATCAACACCTCTCTAAAAAGAGAAAAATGTGAAAAATCTCAACACTTGTTTCTCCTTCTCTCCCCATATATTTGTGCACATAAACACTATGACAACACACACGCAGACACACACATGCAGTCATGTGTTTATATACAGATATATCCTGTACGAATGTTGCATGCATACAAGTGTGTGTGTGTATGTTTATTTGAATTAATGTGCCTAATTCCTGTTCGCCTGCTGCTGTTTGTCATTATTAGTTTTGCTCCATTTGCTTTGTTTGGTCATATAATTTATCCATCTGGGTTTGTGATTATTTCTTTTGGATTAGTCCTTTCTCTTTGAGTGCAGCTTTTGCCATGTTGCTGGGAAGCTTGGCCCCCGGTGAGGTCCCTACACTTGAAATCATTAGGACACAGATGTCATTTGCACAGTTGCTGCTGTGAGGTTTGCTGTGCTTCACTTGAGGTGAGAAAGCAGTAGCACTCCTGGGCTCTCCACAGTCCAGAAAAAAAAAAATCCCTGCTTCTACACTCTTTAAATTTTTAGATTTTCGTACTGTGGTTTCTTTGGAGCTGTAAATTAAATAATTTTGCTCCTCCTGACCCGCAGTTTCAAACATTTGCACACACTCGCAAACACACACACACAAATAAGGATAAATGAATTATGGTAGTAGTTAGTAAAACATATAAATAGCAGTTAGTTAAACTTAGGTGTTTTTTCCAAACAGGAACGGTGTGAATTTCCAGTTCAACTTGGTAACTTTAAGTCATAAAAAAAACTTGCTTTCTGGCCTCTGACTCCGCAGTCATTCCCAAGGCTCACGAATACACCACAGAAGTCAAGTCAGCTTTCAGAGCTCACGACAGCCTGCAGCAGAGGTTTCAAATGGAAAGTAATGTAAGCAGAATTAAAAGGTGCAAAAACATTAGCACGATCCCCTGGGTGGGCATTCAAGGAAATAAATTGGAGTGTTGGTCTAAGAAAAATGCACAAAATCAGATTTCTACCTTGAATTAAACAGTCAGTCAACATCATAGTACAAATTAGATGAGATTTACATTTTTTTTATTTCTAAATACCAGTCCTTTAGGAACAGATTTTGGAAAAAAGGGTCTTTTTTCTATGCGCTAAGTGGTTTCACATAATGAATTTGAGGAAAATGAATGTTATGGCACCTGACAGTTTAACAGTCAGAATCATATGCCAGTGTTGGCCTAGATTCACCGTCTCACTCGTGTGCATTTCATGTCACTGTACTCAATTCTACTCCATTCACACTGCCAGTATATATACTATATAGACATCCCATTGATTCCAGTTTCTCACAAACTGCACATTATTAGCTTTCCAGGTTTTGAATCATGAGCTGTTCACAGTGGCTCAGTGCAGTGTCCAACAGCGAGTGACCACCTTCGCTCAAAGTCTGTCTTTAACAACTGATGCCCTCTTTTGATGTCTATGCACCCATCTATCAGATCAGTTATGAGTCATGACGACAATTCCCTTACTGAATGAATGAACAAGTGCTTTTTTTTTAAAAAAAATTCAACCGTGTGTAGTCAATTAACTAGTCAACTGTGAGAAAATCGGAAATGCAGATAATAAAATAAAATAAAATGTCAAATCTGTCCTGCCCCCGAGTTGCACACAGTGGCAACAGTACGCCTCTGTGAGTGAAATGATATCTGAGATAAATGATTCACTAAAACAGACTCCATCCATGAATTAATTAGGGAAGATGTCGCACAGCAATTGCAAAAACATGTAAAAACCTGAATTTAAAAGTAGACACATGTGCAGACAAGAATACAATTCTGTGAATGCACACGTGCCCACACACACACACACACACACACACACACACACACACACACACACACACACACACACACACACACACACTCGCTGTCAATTCTATTCCTCTCAGTGGTCTAGAGAAAGATTTTAACCTCAATCTACAAGCTATGAACTACCTCAGGTCAAGGTCCATTCAACATTCATACATTAATGCCACCCGATTATTCAGATGTGCGACTGTCATCACACCTGTCATTATTCTGCTGAGAGTGTACCTCTGTGGACCCGCTGCTGAATGATGTATCACCTGTCGACTTAGAAATCACCAACACTTCCATCACGCGGTCTCCCTCACCTTGGAGCAGCGGAGCAGGGGTGCACAGGTGTGCTAACTTATAAGAATTCATGTTCCCCTCCCCTTCCACTATATCCTGGCAGAATGCTGTCATGGCACCTGTCATCTCCACTATGTCAAATTTCATTAGAGGAGGGATTCATTGGACTTCTCGCTGCACAGCAGGCAGCAGGTGGCTTGGGATGCTAACGTCAAACGTCCTCTCGCTGTCCCCCCATGGGCCATTTGAAATGCTTCCTCTGCAACACTCCCCTGACTCTGACCCATCTGATTTGCATGATAACACTGCTGCAAGCCCATTAGGTGCCAGTGCCTTTTGTATCATCGGACTTCAAAGCCCATTCCGGCTCATGATAGTAGCCTCGCTCAAAGTCAACCCTCACCTAGTTTTCTCACGACCACAAAAAGACCTGAAATAAGCATAAACGCTGCACATGATTTATGCCAGCAGGGTTTATTTTGGGTCGGGGTCCACATTATCACTGAATCCATGTCATTGCATGGCCTTGGTTCCTGTGTGTTTCTGCATGTTAGGCTGTTGAATTCATACATGGAGCGAATGCAAAATGTGATGACAACATGTGTTCATGCACAGCAGTGCCAAGGTGAATCCAAGTAAAAGGTCTTTATAGCTTCATAAATCTATAATGACAGAAAAGAAAAGAAAAGAAAAGAAAAGAAAAGAAAAGAAAAGAAAAGAAAAGAAAGGAAAAGAAAAGAAAAGAAAAGAAAAGAAAAGAAAAGAAAAGAAAAGAAAAGAAAAGAAAAGAAAAGAAAAGAAAAGAAAAGAAAAGAAAAGAAAAGAAAAGAAAAGAAAAGAAAAGAAAAGAAAAGAAAAGAAAAGAAAAGAAAAGAAAAGAAAAGAAAAGAAAAGAAAAGAAAAGAAAAGAAAAGAAAAGAAAAGAAAAGAAAAGAAAAGAAAAGAAAAGAAAAGAAAAGAAAAGAAAAGAAAAGAAAAGAAAAGAAAAGAAAAGAAAAGAAAAGAAAAGAAAAGAAAAGAAAAGAAAAGAAAAGAAAAGAAAAGAAAAGAAAAGAAAAGAAAAGAAAAGAAAAGAAAAGAAAAGAAAAGAAAAGAAAAGAAAAGAAAAGAAAAGAAAAGAAAAGAAAAGAAAAGAAAAGAAAAGAAAAGAAAAGAAAAGAAAAGAAAAGAAAAGAAAAGAAAAGAAAAGAAAAGAAAAGAAAAGAAAAGAAAAGAAAAGAAAAGAAAAGAAAAGAAAAGAAAAGAAAAGAAAAGAAAAGAAAAGAAAGCACTGTATAAGGTATTGCACTTTATATAAGTGACAATTTAAAAAAATAAAATAAAAATACAATTAAATAAAATATTTAATGTATTATGTTTAATGAACCCAAGCAGGCACCAGACATTGGACTTGACATGACCAGGCTTACGCAGACTTTACCAGATTGCATCATACAATTATGGGGAGGTGGCACTTTGTTTGATCTACATGTTACTTTTAATGGCCTTTTTACCCACATCTCATGGTCTTCTTCAGTGGATGTCTACGTAGTTTAATTAGGACTTATCATCTGTGTTGGCTTTAAAGCTGAGAAGGAAATTTCATAATTTTATTATGATCTAATCTTTTCTTGAGCTTTTAACCACAGCTCATGCTAAAGGGCCCTTTATTAAATCATTATTTTGTTGGGAAGTTTTATAATTTCATTGACCCTTGCACCTCCACTAATTTGTGGATTTAGTTTGTCTAAGTTAAAATTCATAACTGCGCTCATAAAAATGACATTATAAACTATGTGCTGATTGAAATACTAGTGCTGGTGTTGGAGAACGAGCTGGAAAGGGCGAGACAGAGTTTCAGCTGATGTGCATGTTGTATCATATTCCTTTCCAATTAAATGAATAGCTGTTTTGTTCCAGTATGTGTCCGAGGGGACCGTGTCTGAAATGTTTTATTTCGTGAGCATGCTAAAAAAGAAGGGGACAGAAACAGATAAAAGGAAGGAGACAGATTATTTCAGCGATTTGTCTCCGTCTCTCTTTCAGCTGGACGTCTGGCTGGTGCCACTCACTCTTTATTCTAAATGTTGCCGGAAACAAAGCCCGTTATTGATTTCGACTTCTCTCCTACTGATTTCAGATAGAAATCTATATGCCCAAGTTCCTCATTTCTCCAAAGTGAAAGTGAGCATTTGTCTGATAAATGACAAAGACTGATGACAGAGACTTTTTGTAGTTATTGATAGAAACCCTCATTTCATAAATATTTAATACTACTGAGAGTACTTCCAATGAATCAAAATCTGTGGCGGTGGATCTGATTTCCTGCTTTCTTTCCTAATGTGGAGAGCAGGCAGCGCAGCAGTGGCCACAGGCCTTCGCACTGAGCTTCAGCCCTGGAGTGCCGCAGCACTGGGAGCATATTTTTGTCATTTGAAAAAAAGCAGTTGTGGATTACAGTCTAATTTAAATTCAGAAGAGCGGACATTAATTTAGTTCAGTGGCCACCTCCAAGGTCCTCCACTGCTTTTTATTATTGACTACCTGCTCACTTTATCTGTCAGCTGGAGGCAGAATTACAACTCCCAACCCTAAGTGCTGCCCAGCCTGGCACTGTAGAGCACAGTGTTTGAGCGTATCCTGAGCCAAACATCTTCCATCATAGAAGCTGGAATAAAACTGATAACAGTTGTTCACCTGAAGCGTCATGAGATGGTGACAGCACAGCTAACGGAGATGTGGAGGCAGGGGCGAGCGGGAAGTGTGACAACAAAATGACGTTAAATAATGAAGACAGAGATTGGTGGGGAAACCTCATGACCGCTCTGTGTCACCGTTCTGACTGTTCTCCTCAGGTGGCCTATTTCTGCTGCGTGTCCTTCAGAGCTTGACCTTGGTGCTGTAAGTCGGAGGCTGGCTCCAGCTGTTCCAGCAGAGTTTATCTCGGGCCATAATTACCAGTGATAGTGTCTCTGGGAGGAAGTTGTCTCCTTGACAGATAGACAGCAAAGCACCGTTGACGCGACAACAGGCGCTGGAGTCATTTTGCAGCAGAGGAGAGAAAAAGATAAATTGTCATTCAAGACACAAAATTTACACTGGACAGAGGAGAGTGTGGGAAAGTGACTGTAGCCTGTGCGTTCAAGGATATTCAGTCATTCAGTGAGACAGTCAGTGGATCACAAACACAGTAGCAGGTTTGACCTCGGGTTATATAAGGGCAGCAGCTGGATAATAGTATATGTGGAATTGAGGATTTCAGTTTTCTGAAAAGACTGTGAAGCCCCTGAAGGCTTTTCAGACTAACACCTGCTATTTATCCAGGGCAAAGCAGCACCCTGCGATTTGAATCACCTTTCTTATTCCTCTAATGCTCTGTTAGTTCACTTTGCCTGTGCAGTCGTCGTCCTGCTGAAAACCAAAACCTCGCGTTTAGCAGCCACACGCATGGAGGGATTTCGTTTTCAATGTCTCATATGGAATAACATCTGCACGAGTGTCTTCAAAGGAGAGCCTCACTAATGTGCTGCGGTGGTTCAGAGAGTTCCAGTGACAAAAGTCATGAAAACGTTTCAGCATAGAGATGCTCCACAATCAGAGCTGTTCTTCTTTTTTTTCTACACTGTAAGCAGATTAGCGAAATAGTGGCATCAGCACATGAGATGCGTGGAGGAGATACAGATGTTCCTGCTTTCACAGGCTAATATCTCCCCTGGGCCTCTGAGACAACTCTGCCTCTGTGATAGATAAATTCAGCTGCCTCTGGGATAAAGATTCATCACTTTAAGTCAACACACACACACACACACACACACACACACGCACACACACACACACACACACACACACACACACGCACACACACACACACACACACACACACACACACACACC
>JAFBJQ010001026.1:164695-185444 GCA_016785345.1 Trinectes maculatus
CACACACACACACACACACACACACACACGCACACACACACACACACACACACACACACACACACACACACACCTCCTGCTATCTTACAGAAATCTTTTTTTTTTATCATGTGTCAAATTCCAATGCACACCTCTGGCTAATTAAACCAGTCTAACAGTGAAGAATTCTGTCTGATGGTTTCTTTGTTTATTTGTCAGCAGGTCTATATGCAAAAAGTGCAGACCTGATTTTTAACAGCCTTTCTAGAGGGCTGGGCTGTGAGCCAGTGACGGGAAAGATTTTTTCCCCCATGTTTTTCTCAGGAAATAATGCGTGAAATCAAACATAGTTGGGACTGTTTGGCCTCGGCAGAGCCACGCGCTCTGCTGAGTGCCACTGATTACATTGATTACATACGACTAAATACAATGCAAAATCAATATCGTCAACGCCAGCTGTACTTTGTGCTCTCTGCTATTTGAAATAAATAACTCTTTGCATACTAACACGCTAAAATAATACTGCGAATGTGGTAAGCAGTGTTTGCCAAACAGCATTAGTTTCACAGAGCTGCTGACTGAATTAAAAAAAAGTGAAAAACTTTGAACACAAAAATCTCCTTTTGCTGAACTGATCATTTAATATGCATTAAGGCCATAACCACCATTATGCGCCTGTAGTTCAGAGACAGGATTTGTGGGTACTGTATTTATTAACTTGGTGCTAAAATCTGGGCTAAAATGTTATTATGACACCCAGTAAGGAACAATATGATGATTATACCTATATGTATATGAATTCACTTCCTAGCAACATCTCTATTGACACTATACTATTGTCCTCATATAGAAACAAAAATGATGTTGTTTTAAGTGTGGAATATGTTTACTATACAGCAACACAATGATATGTGTTCTACAACAAAGACTTGATCAGGGATTAAGGAGCTCATCATGCTTCACTATAGGAAATAAGCAAAGTTCTGTGAAGGAGAAACCCAGGAGATGTCAATCTAAAGACTCAATAAAAAGAAAAGACTCAATGTTCAGCTATTGACTGGATTATATCACATTTTATGAGAAGGAAACTTACAATCCATTGCAGAATTTTTGTGTTATTAATGAGGTTCAAAATGTTGAATTTGAAGTTATTAATATTCCTGTTCTAATTTAATAATCGTCTTCTCTGCTTTTGATGAGACTGCTTCTGACGTCTATAAATATCTGGTACTTACCCTTTGAGAGATAGCTTTCCACTTTTTTTTTGGCAAGAGTTTCATTTTCTTTCTTGTCCATTGGCTCATCCACCACTGACAGTGTTAGCTTTCATCAAACTAGAGCTCTTCCTTTGATCTGTTTTTTTAAAAAAAATGATTTTAGTTATTTCATCTTCGGTAAGTGGGAATTGCCTGTTCACCAGGCTTCAGCTTGAAAGTTGTGGTAATTTGTGAGACATTATATTCTATCAGTTGTGGATAAGTTTCATTGAAGCCTCCTGAGGGATAGTTGCTGCTTGACAGTGCCTGACATTTACATCAGTGTAGTTTTGTGTATTACCAATGTGAGGAAAATGCAAAACTATGTAAATCATTTTTTGTTGATATTTATTTACCCTACTGTAATACATTGTTTTTATTATATAAAAAAATAACTTTTTCATTCCATTCATCACTGCACATATTTTACACAGCTTAGTTTTTATTCAGTGAAAATGTTTGATGCCAACTTACGAAAAAGAGGAAACTTTATTCCATTTATTTACTGTAAAACTGAAATGACATATTGTAATTGTTTATCCTGCACTGCTGAAATCTCATTCTGCCGAGTGTGTCACTGTGACTGTGAATAAATAACAATGCACAGGTGTTGCAGCCAGTAGGCTACAGCATTTTCCAAACATATACTGTTTATGCATCGTCACTTTTTAATATCTTATAATTTAACCGTGTGCTCTGCTGTGCAAGTTTGTGTATCCTCCAAGTGATGTGTGTGAGAGTGGTGCTTGGGCTCACCTGCCAACTATTTGTTAATAACTTACTATGTCTTTGGAGGAATGCCACACACCCCTATTTTATTACACAAGATTTAAAACAGACAGTGGTATGGGTACAACCAGGGGTTGTGGTTTAAAATCCCTCATGAGAAGAAATGGCAACATCATTCTTCATGTCTTTTGCCCTCCCATCACCCCCATTTACAAAGCCTTCCCAGAGTAGCTCTCATCCTGGTGCTTTCCAAGAAGAAAAACAAATCAACACATTTCCTTCCTGTCAAGGATTAGAACGTTCGCCTGTCTCTCCTGTGTTTTACGTCTTTTACACTTGTCAGGTTGGGATCAGGAAAACCTCCCAGAGCCCCTCAACGATGTAAGATACTTCAGATTAGACAAAAGTCTCTGAGTAAACATCAAAAAACGTCTTCCGCGGCCAGATCTCTATCCCCTGTACGGATTAGTGAGTTAGATCTCTAACTTTTGGCCTGACTGAACTGAATTGTGATGCACAACAGCTATGGTCAGTGTGATGCTATAACTGATATTTATTTTTATAGAGTTTAAATAAACATGGTGGATCTTTGTATTTATTCATTCATAAATTGGTTCATATAATGGAATACAAGGTCACTGTAGATAACACAGATAATTTGTTGTCGATAAAAAAACAAACAAATAATAATATTATTAATAACAGCATGTCACCTCTGTGTCCTTTTTGTTTCAGACTGTCGAGAGTCATTTTTAATTAGTTTCTTAGCTCGATGCTGAAAATTGGGGAAATGATTGTTCACCAAAGAGGGAACGTGAAGTTAGATGATGCCGTGAGAGATTTATTATAGAGTATCTGATAACCAACCATAGAGAACTGATGAATAATGAGTCTGACTCCCCAAAAATGCCCTTGAGAAACATGTTATCCCCAGTTCTCCGCACAGAGCTGCTGTAACTGTTGAAGACTGATTTCACAGAGCAGCTCTCAGGGGTGTCAGTGAGTGAATATGATAATACACAGTCAACTTTCCCTTCATGAATACGGGTACACGCGCAGACACACAAAGAGCTGCACTGCATGCTTAAAAAGAGCAGGCAGGTGGGCGACAGCTGAGGAAGGAGAGATGTCGTAGTTTCGAGGCGAACTGCCTTGTTGACGTGGTGACGAGAGAAAAGTGGGAGACGGCTCCCTCCCAGGCCTGACCCAGAAGTGCAGCCTGCAGGCGAGGCATGTAGCAGTGATGCTGGATGCTCAGTTTACAATCCACTTACCATTGAGAAAACAACAACAGTTCATTGCAATGTGATCATTGTTAATTCACATACATACCTACATACATACATACTTACATAAATACATACATAGATACATACGTACATCACATTATACCAACCACTGCAACATCTGACCATACACAGAGATTAAATTCTAATCAGTGTCAGACAACATTTCTTTACTTGATTAATTTAACACACAGTTGATTTCCACAAAACGAGTGCCCTGCATTCTGATTTGTAATTAACGTCATCATTTTAAACATTGATTACGCTGATTTTAATTGGTGCTGCCGTACACTTAAACTTTATTCAACAGAAGGAGAAAAACATGTGTTTTCTTCATAGAAAGCAGACAACAGAGAAAGGTTTAGGCAACAGGTATGGTTTTCCAACAGTGTGTCTTCATGGCATGTGACTCCTCGTGCTCAAGTTCAGCCAAATCCAAGGTTGGACTGAGTAAGCTATGTCAATGAATCAATAAAGTGCCCTGTAGTCTCTCCTCCTTGTTTGGTAACCAAGTCTCTTAGAGAGGAAGTGACGTCTTTGAACAGAGAGAATGCTGCAATCTCAGATCAAGGACAATGTGTTTTCTGCAGGGTATTTTGTGCAGGTTGTTATCAACCCAGCAGGGGGAGGCTGTAGGAGCAGAATAGGAGGGAGCGACACAGAGAGCTGCAGCTGGACAGAGAGAGAGGGAGAGAAAGGGTTAGATACAGAGAGATAGAAATTAGTAAAACTGTTCTGCAACATCAAGTTGTACAAGTACAATGGTAGTGTCTTTGCTCCTTTCAGTCTGATGCAGAATGTGTCCACGCTGTTTCAATAGCAGATGGATTTGTGACAGTCTGAGTATCCATGTGTGTGTGGATGAATAAAATGGTCTTGAGAAACTGGAAAGCAATTTTGACTGACAAAAGCCTGTTGCAAAGAAAGAAGGGGAGTAGAAAAATGGCTCGGATTGATTTTTTGGCTCTAATGTCCAAATAACATCAGTGATTCATTTAGCGACTGATCCTTTTGAACCATGTCTTTTTGCTGGTTTGTTTATTTGTTAGCAGGATTACACAAAAAGGTACGACAGTGGCTCGCAAAAGTGGATTTGGACCCATTTGGAAGCATTTGGAAGGTGAACAGAAGCCTGTTAAAATAGAGCTCTAAATCTGTTGGAGGCTCTTGTCATATTTGTCATCAGTATTTTCGTCATACAAACAGCTGTGTTACATGCAGAACACTCACTACTATAAAAACATGGAGTGCATATATGTTTCCAAAATTTAAATTGAACTTTTTTTTATCATGAATGGATAGAACAACTGTTTGTATGTGTCTTGAACTGACAAACCCAAAGAAAGCTGTTACTCGTCTCATCAATTTCCTGAAGTACTTCAATGTTTTTTTTTACTTTCACTATTTTACTGTTTTACTGTTACCTTTTAAAGCATAATTGTTCATACCAACTACGAAAAACAAATTCCAGGCCCTACATACACATCAGGGCTTTAAACCATAAACGCACAACAAACACCCTGATTCCCCAAAGCATGTTCAACCAATAAAGAGGATAAGAGACGGAATAAATTAGGATATAAATGAGCAAAGGCAATAAATTTAGAAGCTCAATGCTGTTTATGAGTGTTTGCTATAATTAATTAACAGCATTAAGTCTCATTTCTTTTTCATCCTCTGGACATAACTTAAAGCCTAACAGATCTTGATTAAACATGAATCACATTTAAATCTGGATCGTGAAAGTGTGTTACTTTGACTCAGGCAGATTTGTTGGTTGATGGTTCTGTTTCGTGTTCTCTCCTGCTGCCCCCCTCCCCTTTCTGTTTTACCTCCAGAGCAGGTGTGTGACAGGGGGTGTGGCTGGCTTCTCCACTGGCAGCAGACCAGCTGCCCACCTGTTTCCACTCAGCTCATCTCCTGCACTTGAAAAGCCTTGTCTTGCACATACTGGGTTGACAGATGCTTCCATGTATTGGATTGTGCACAACGACCATCTCCTGCCTTGTGGTCTTGTAGTGATCTTTTGTGTTTGCCTGAGTTTTGTGTTTTGGAGCTGCTGCTCAAGCCTTGATTTTTGTTTTCCTCCACTGTGTCGTCCCTGGTGAAGAATCTCCAGACCAGGCTCAAATGCAGGCTCAAATGTCTTGTGTTTTGCTTTTCTGAACAATTAATATGTTGTTTCACCTCGACCCACCTGACTCATTCTCCTCTTTGGGGTCCCAACTACCCACCAGAACCTAACATGACTTGCACTACACCATGCTGGTTTGATATTAGTCTTCTGCTATAGCTTTGTGTTCCGGTTTTAAGAGTTTATATTTGTAGAAATAAGTTACTTTCCACATCTATGTCTAGTGATGCCATTACATTCATACTTTCAGATGAGACATCTCTTCAGTCATCCAGTGTGTCTATTTTGTTTCTGGAACTCATTATCACCATTATTTTCCCATCAATGTAGTTTTGTGAAGTGTTGTGTTCAGTATTTTCCTTTGATTCCCAGATTGACTTTGACAGGCATTAGAGAAAGGGCTTATCTCAAAGCCAATAGGTTTTTCTACCTGAGAATAATGGCGGTGCTAACGTAGGGAGGAATCAGTGCTGTGCTGCTCTGTGCTTATTTTGTTCATAATAATGATAATCATCAACAAACAAGTATTTGTAATGCCTCATGAATTAATCAGTTCACAAGTTTATTAAAACGAGCCACTGTGCAATTTTTTTGCTTCAACAATTAACAGTATAGGACCTAAAAATAAAATCTCAGTTTACTGTCCATTTGACATTCGCGCGCCGACATAAAAGCTGATTTTGATGCCAAATATAATCATAAAATGCCTGTATCACTCTGTGGTAACTCCAATTTTGCCCATAGTACTCTTAAAAGTCACTCAGTCATTATATATTTTATCATCAGTTCATATAGCAGCTGACACGAAATGGAAACACGGATATCAAAGGAGCATTTTAGTGTTTGAGGGACTCGATGATCTATTTGTCTAAGGATGTGTTACAACTGTGATGTCATTATTATCCCAAATAACAGAATTAAAATCGCACCTAAATTTAACGGTGCTGTGTTTACCATGTAAATGACTTTTCAAAGAGGCATTTTGTAGCAGTGCACTGAACAATGAATTTGTTTGAAGCAGCCTTTACAGTACATAGGCACCATGCAGTAATCTGTGTGGAGGCGTAAATCTCTTAGAACTGTGCGATCAAACTAAAAGCATTTTGTTTCTCAACATGCACAATGCAAATTATGTGTATATTTAGCAAAGGGTGAGACCATCTGTATCTGAGATGAATAAATGACCCTTTTTGAGATGATAAAACCTTGGAAATATATGGCTATCATCATAAAAAAAATCATCTCATGCAAGCAGCAAAATTGCGCTCTATGTTTATTCTTGCTGAAAGTCCATTTATACAGGCTTTGGCTATTGAGTAGTATATACAGTACAATAGTTTCTCGTTCTAGTTTTTTTTCTTTTCAAGGACATTGCAGAGATTTGAAAAAAGGACTGCTGTTATGCACTAAATGTACACAGAGCTTATCTTATTTACATTAGTGTTATCTACAGTTACTCACATTGAGGCATCTCCCTGATAAATGAATTTCACATTCAACAAATAGATTTATCTGGGAAACACCATCAAGGAGACGGCTCATTATGCTGGCACTAATGAAGTCAGAAATTAATCATTTTCCCTGTGTCCTCAAACAATCAAACACTCACACAGCAGTGATTCTGGTGAATATATATATATATATGCATCTACACAATGACGAAAGACCTATATACCCTTGATTTTGTAAAATTAGACTTTAACCTGCTCCATAAGTGTATATGATTTTGTTTTCCTCTGCCATTGGTGGTCAGCTGGGTCTGCAATTGTCAACCCTCCAATCACCAGTCAATGATCCACTTCCATCTGCCATTCAAACCCAACATGGTAATAACAAGCATAGATTGAACAAAACTTTTTCTAATCAAAGAAAACAAACATAGAAATGATGTGTGATCTCAGTAAATGGTAGGATCCTGCGTCTCCATCAGCACAATATGCTCATTTGAATCAACATCCAAGCTCTGATGTCCAGTGGTGTTTTAAGATGACACATTACAACCACATATTTGATACTGTGTGTGGGGATCTAATCACTTCACATTCAAGTGGCTTGGGTTGTTTTTTTTTTCTTTCCTCCCCAAAACCAAAAGCATGAGAGCAGAAAACATGTATTAACCAGTGTGTTTGTCAACATTAACAAAGGCTACAGCAATGTGTTACTTAAAAAGCCAATAAGAGTGTCTCATTGATTAACTACATAGCTTGTGGGTGGTACAGGCTGTACAAATCATGGCCTGCACAACCAAGTATTTCCAGTCCTGGATGCTATCAGAATTTAGGTGGATGTACATTAGCTGCTTTGTCCGGCTCCTAATTGGATTTATGGATGTTTACCCTCCAGCAACTCCAGTCAGTGTAAGCCCAGTTAATAATATCTCCCTACATTGCTAGGCCTTATTCTGAAAGCCTTTTCTCATGAAAGTTAAAACTGAAAACGTGCACTCTTAAAATACAGATGTGTACAATATAGATACTAAGCAGCCAGTTTTATTTCTTACTTTTTCCATGTATATGTTAGAGCTTGAGGACTAATTATCTCCACATCAAGCTTCGGGCTCCGTCTTTAGAATATGATAGAGGTATGTAAGATATCATGCTCAAATAATAACCCTTTTAACCAGAGTCTCATTTTAAAATGAGCATAAAAGCTGAGCATAAAGAATCAGCTGGAGACCAGCTAATGGAGTTAATATTCAAAAGCTGCTAAAATTGGCAGCTTGTTAAAGCTGACGTTTCAGAAGGCAAATTGATCCCATCTCAATAATCAGATTACAACAACGAGTCTGGGACATGAGGCATCTTATTACATTCAGATGCACAGGTGCCTCAAGCAGAAAGCTACTGTAACGCTGATAAGGTAATACCCCTTATTGGTAAATTAGTGAATTGTATAATTAATACATCTCCCCATGGTTCCCTAGCTGTTTGTTATGTATGTGTGTTAAAATCTATTCGGGAAAATTCAGGTTCCTGATCAAACAGTGTGTTTCCATGGAAACCGCCATAAAAAGTGTTTGCTCTTTTCTGAACATTGCATACCCCACCGTTAACTCAAATCGAAAAATCGAATGAATCAAATTTCAGATTATTAGTAGATCTTAGACTATTAGATCAGTTACACACTATTTATAAGTTATCAGAAGGACATTGCTGACTTGAGTGCTGGTGCTATGAAGTGACTTTCAGACTGTCCCCTGATTCAGAACTATTGGTTAACACTACCTGAACATATAAAACACGTTACCTGGATCCACTCTGAGTTCTGCCCCAGGCTATATGTTCTCATCGATCCAGGAATGACATCCACCAGTGGAGCCAAGGACGTTATTCAAACCAGTATAATGGTCGGGAAGCAATTTATAATGAGAAACTGGGGTAACCAAGAATGATTCACAGAGTGTCAAGTCTCTTTTAGCTCTAAGGTCTGTAGTGAGAAATATATGGTGCACTGGGGAGACTACTTGGAAAAGATTGCTGCAGGTCTTAAAACCACAAAAGAGTGTTATACTCATTACATTATTCCAGTGTCTAAAAATTATTCTATTGCTTCTGAGTTGTATTAGATCATGTCATCTTATCATGAGACCATATAGCTCTCATCTCATATATATATATATATATATATATATATATATATATATATATATATACATGACACAGTGTTTTGAAAAATTATTAAGCAATCAGAATTTCAAGTGTTACATTTTTCTGGAATAGTAATGAAAACTCAGGGGGATGCATCTTTGCCACTGGTTTTTCAATGGTTATTCAAGATTTGATGAAAGAACTTGATAGCCACTGGCTTTATATTGTCAAATAATAGACCTACACACACACACACACGCTCACACACTCACACTACTGCTTACATCAGGGGTCGGCAACCTATGGCACGCGTGCCACTGCTGGCACGCCGAGGCACAATCACCGGCACGCACGACGCTGGACCAGCATCAGAAAAAAAGAAAAAAAAATCTCAGACTGACAGCACGATTGGATTGTCCAATCGAATTCGCTCCACAACGATCTCCACCCAGCTCTATGGAAAATAAAATTCCAAATTTGTAGAACATATCCCCGTAGTTTGTGTGTGTTTTATTATTGTTGATAGTGGCACACTCATTGACTAGAAATTTTGAAGGTGGCACTTGATGTCTCAAAGGTTGCCGACCCCTGGCTTACATATTAAAAAACCATACAAAAACACAGAGACCATTCAGTCCCTATGAAGAAATTTATAAAAAATGAAAAAAATCAAACCGTTTGAGAAAAATGAAAATAATAAACAGAAGTCCTTCAAAAAGCAATTGATATTGGGGTCAGAGTTATAAACGGTTGTGTTTGCACCAAAACCAAAGAGTCACAACAGTAACAGTGTATATGTGTGACACACAGAGGCTCACAAAGGGGTTCCTTCTCCACTTTCTTTAGAGATAATAAAAGTCTTCTTTTGATTTTCAAAACAAAAGGCATGTCAGTGTAAGGGGGTTGTGCAGAGGACACTTTGTAGTACATTAACCCAGTTTCAGTGGACTGAATCCTCAGTCAATTCTGCCCCACTGACCCAACGGTCTTCTCTTAGCCCCTCCTGCCCTGTCAGAAATCGGGCTCCATTTCATGGCTGTGTTGTTTGGGAGCCTCTATCTGCTGCTCTGTCCAGGACCATGTACATGAATGAGGGCATGAGTAATAGCAAAACCCAAATTTTCTCATCGGCGACGGCTTTAAAACTCACAGCATGAGAGCAGTGTGGATATATCGTTAAGCGTATCTGGGTCATGTGCAAACCCCCAGGCACTATAAATGAAACCTCTCCTAATGGTCTAAAGAACCATTTACAGCCAACAAGTACATTGTCTCTCAGCTAAAGGGAAGTTTTAGTGTATCTATTGAGTATATTTATTTTCCGTTGTGCATTATGCTGTCTCTCAACAAATTGACCTATACAATAAAATCATTGTGTTGTGGGCATTCAGGATGGTCACAGAACAACATAATGGGACCTGGTATTTTTTTTTTCGTTTTATGTCTATTCATATTGTCAAACCTCACTAAAAATGACGCACCAGCTATTTTTTGGTGGTCAAGATGTATCATTCAGTAGTGATCCTATCTGATGGAAATAAAATGCAAACACATGGGCAAACAGTCTTCTGGGTTTCTAGTGTTTACTAAAGCGTATTGAGGACAAACAAAGAGTTCTACAGTACAGGGAGGTCAGAAAGGAGAATCAAGCAACATGCAGACACACACTGTGATGTATGTTCTTCACAGTCTGCCATGAATTCAGAGAAGAAAAAAAACCCTGCACAGAGACACATTTGTTGATGCATATGCTTTTTAAATTCTCTGCGGACCTGACACCACCTCTCACTGTTCTGTCAGTCTCAACGCCTCCTCACCCAGGGAGGCTTATTCTTGAACCCTTATAAAAACTTCCTCCGTGAAGTATTCATACAAAAATGCCTACAGTACTGGAGTGCAAAGAAGTGTGGTTCAAAATCGTGTTATGCAGTATCGTAGTACTGTACACAACCATGCACTCTGACAAATAATAATAATAAAATCATACTTTTGGCACTGGCCATAGGAATCACAGGAATGTTTTCTGACCTCAGTAATTAAAGCTGAACTAATCAATGCTTCTGCATGAAAAATGGATTAGGCAAGGCCCAGTGGTACAGTGGTTAACACTGCCCCAAAGCCAGAAAGTGCACAGTTCAAATCCTGTTTAGTAGAAAGTAGTAGATGACAAACAATTGTAACCCAACAATTGTAATTCAATTATAATTATAATTATCAAATCTGTGATTTGTTAAGCAGTTTAACCTCTTGGTTTTATGTACTTTACAGTTGTGATTATGTTTTGCCATTTATGTCAGGATTGCTACACATCACTAATGGAGGGTTTCAGTAAAAAAAAAAAAAAAAATCCAGTCAATGCATTTCCAGCATGAAGGTACAAGCACTTTGTGACTAGTGAGTCATCTAGGTGGAGCATTTAGCGCCTAAACTGTTTGATATTGTCCTCAAAGGAGACCACAACAGAGCTCCAAACAGGACTCCAAATAAATGCAAATAATATGTCACAGTTGAGTCAATTCTCATTCAGTATCAGTGTTGTTTGTTTTTTTTCTAAAACATTTGCTCCCATTTGCTCCCAACAACTGAAGCGTGATCTACATTTATGGTTATGTTTAATTACCACAACAAACCACAGTGATATTGTGTCTCTTTGAGTTTGGAAATCTTGCTTTATGTATGCTTAGACCTGGTTATACTGATCTCTTCAGTATGACTTCTGTGTTTTAAAATTAGGTCACAAGTGTCCTGCAGTTGCTGCAATTACTCATTTACATAAAACTCCTTGTTTTAAATCCCAAGGTTATTTTATTAAATCAGACAAATGGGTCCACAATGGGTTATGTCACTTTCAGATGCATTGTCTCCTTCATTAGAACACACAACAAAACAAAAAAACAGCTATTTTGGTTTCTGTTTTATCAGGTCACATTGTCACACTTACTATGTTGCCATTAAACATTCAAATGTATTATTAAATAATCAGTAATGTAAAATACACTAAAAAGCATCTACCTTTTAACAATCATTCATCATTTCTCACCCTGATTTTTAGACAGTGCTTTGTTACAGTTCATCACAAATTTATTTGAACGGGTAAGTAAGGATGCTCTAAGGGAAAGTTATGTAATCAGGTTATCTGTGGAGAGCTGCCTATAGCAAAACCAAAAAAAAAAAAAAAAAACGGTGCATTTTGCTAAGGTGATAATCATCAGCTGTGAAGTAACACGTTTTTTCTCTTCAGAGAAGGAGGGAAGCTTGAATCTCCTTTTGATTAAACTCTGTGGAGCCACACCTCAAGTGATGACTGCCTGATAAAGCAGCATGTTCTCAAAATAAATACTTTGGTTATACCTATTACAGTAAACAGGATGTAGTCAGTAGGGGTGACTGTCTGATGTAAGGGTGTCTTACAACACATCTACAGGTTTGTGCTTTTTCTTGTTAGAGATCAACAGATATAGAATATTTTTAAAAGCCAATGCCACATCGGGGGTTGATTTCCATGGTATCTGATCAACTGATAGCTCCAGCTGGAAAGTTACAAAACCTGGGGAAGAATTCACATCGGAGTAAATTGGAAATCAGCACAGCATATTATGAAAGTAATTGGTTAAATATATTGCTCATTACAAGTGATGAGCACTAAGTGGCAATATTAATATGACTCGTGAATGCCACCTCACTATAAACAACACATCCATGGAGCAGCCTTTGTTTCTCTGTGGGGAAACAAAACACTGTTATCATTGCGTTAATGAAAAAATTACCCCGAGCTTTACACTAACAACTTAAATCCAAAGTTCACTTTAATAGAGAATCAATTTCTGGTGTGTGGTGATGTTATGCCTCCTACAGCTACTATCCAGGTAATAAACTTGTGTGAGAAGGATATTCCTGTATTGATATGCATGGGGGGTGTACAATGACGTGAACACCTGTACAACACACAGCAGCTGAAAATAACAACCCCGCAATAAACAACCCTGCAATAAACACCACGTTCCTGAAGCCTAAGTCTTCATTTGTCAGCATGTCCGAGACACTGTCAACACAAATTGAGCATTATAGGCTTCACTAAGGCTGCATTTATTGCAAAGCTATTTGATTGCACAATGTGATGCAGGTGTTCACGTTACTGTACCCTATGCTTATCAAAGGTTTTGTTGCGATTATTGTTGCAGAAACGGACTGAATCTGCAGAGGTGTTTCTGTATGAGTAGGGCAGGTGTTCGAACTTTGATATCTTGATATGTACTTTGATATTTTGAAAATGAATTACAGCAGCGTTCAGTGATCCTGTAATTGTGACCAGTTAATGTGACAATCAAATCAAGAACGTTTGTCGCAGTTTTAATTGACAATTTGACCATTTTTGTTGAAGGAAATTAAGTGTTTCACAAAATGGATTTTTTTCTTTTTTTTTTGATAATGCCGTATGTTTTTCTTCATACCCTGCTGTAATCTTGAATGCAGAGAAAGGATAAAAAGAGATAAGTGAAATTAAAAATTATAATCAAAAAGCCTGCACAAAATTACCATCATCTTTATGCTCCCTGAATTTCGTTAAAAAAGGAAGCACACGATTTACTAGAATCAGCTTTATTTTGTGTAACGCTGCGTCACTTTGTCACAGTCTAGTCACTTTCTGATTCCTCCCACTCTTGGGTAACAACTCATCTGCAACAGCGAGGGGCTTGTCCTCTCTGCCGGTTGCCTTCCCATGTGGACTCAGTCGATGTCAGGAGGTGCAAGAAGGCAAAGGCCAGAGAAGTCTGCAATTGATCTGAACCGTGAAAAGAAAGCTTGTGAGAAGAAAAACACTCTGGCAGGTCCCGTCCCTCTTTTGGTACCTTCTCACCTCCGAGGTCTTTGGCAGTAGATTTTTAGGACCTGCTCATCCCTGAGCACTTTGTATTTACTTATCAAAAAATATTGAAGAGCCGGCAAATTAATTTAGGATGAAAATTTGATTGTTTATACATCCAGCCAAAGAGCATAAATATGAAGTTATAAATGCCTTTTGCTCAATAACAATAGATGAAATGTTTTGTTTGTTTGCCCTGATTCAATTTACGTTTTTTTTTCCAGACAGGATATGATGCTGCAGGATATAATGCAGCAGGAGAAGCAAATGGATCAATTAGGAAGAGACAGGCAATCTGATTTAACCGATGGCTTCATTGACTAGAATTTGTATTAGCCAAGTACATCCTGCTCACTGGAACATACTTTTTTTGTGTAATGTTCACGCAGACAACAGAAAAGTCATGTGAATTCTTCTGTTAAGTAAAGTCAGCAATAAATAATTCAGATGTTCCTTTGTTGCAAAAACACATGTAATGAAAAAGGATTTGCACGAACTACCATATCTAAATGTCTGCGTTATTTCTACGACTAAGGCACAAACAGTTCCGCTAAGCTACTGATTTCATTAGTTTATTTTACATTTAAACCTATGGCCTTTAATTATTTCCTTCACACAGTGTTGTTGATGGGGAAAAAAAACACCTCATATGAAATTCTACACGGCACTCATCCTCATTCATGAAATATGGACTCTGTTCCTAATCTGGTAATCATGATGTAGAGATGTTGTTGAATTTCACATCTTAATCATTTAGGCCTGATGTTGAATATATCTGAATAATCCATTTTGTTTTACAGCATCACAACCAAGTCCATTGGTTCCAAATCATAAAGTCCTTCGACTCAGGGTGTGATATAGTCCTTTTGGCTTCCTGTGATTGGATTTAGCAGTCCTTGACTCCTCATTTTATAGGTTGCTGGCACTGATCTACAGAGTGATCAATAACTGGAAAAGACTGACCTTGCTGGAATCAAGCACACATGTTGACGTGAGGATGGAGGAGCTGATGTGTTGCGCCCTGGGACAGCGGTTGACAGGAGAGCATACACCCTAATGCAAATTCATAGGAAATGTTTGGTGTAATGTCATCAAGCCAGTGACTCACAGGAAAAGAAATCCTCCATCTTTATTGCGCTTTTAAACATATATTGCTTTGCAGCATAGCAAAAACATATCCACACAGGTTCTGTCAGTTGGGACAGAAATTTAACACCAGCTGTAAAAAAAAATGTCTTAATTACTATGAGCGAGTAGTTGGTTACTGTCTTCATTAAAGTTGATTCTGAACTGAATGGAGGTATGAAGTTATTGCTGTGACAGTGAAAGGCATCTTGTGTTGTTCTGGCGCGACTGAGTCATCTTAACGTTGTGGTGCGCTGCTCAGACTGTGTATATCTGTGTAGCTGTTTATCTGACATGAAACGAACGCGTTGGCACAGATCATTGGAAATACATGAGTGGAGCTAAGTACAACCACTTAGCACTCTTAAATAATTTAAGAAACAGTTAAATAAATGATCAAATGCGTTTTAAAAAATAAATTCTTTGTAATTAAGAGATAAAGTTGATAGGCCAGCAAATAGCACAGTGAGCCTGTGGCACCGAGCACATGTGAGAAAACAATATCTTATCGTCTACTCTGCATTGGAAAGGACGTAAATCAAACTTAAGCTTGAAATAGTGGTTGACACCATGTTGACACTAGGTTGGAGTCAGATGAAAAAAACTACTTCACTTTCTTTTGAAAACCAAATGCCAACCGCATGTGAAATGGATATGAACCAAATAAAACCTTCACCAGAGGTGCAAATAAAGATAACATAATATTTGATTCATTAGTAATATTCTGACCTATATATAATCTTGCTTTTGCAGACCATTTGAGGTTTCTTTCACATTATCTTGGATTGGTTTCCTTCTTTCCCACAAAGAAACTCCTGCAGGGTTTGCTGCCTTGCATTATGCAAACTAGGTTAAACCAGTCATAATGAGTCAAGCGACATAAACATTCATACTCAGGGAAACTGCTTTTGCTCTGAGGGTTTTGCGCCAATGATTCTTTTGTTTAGGTTCTTTTCACATGTTCTTTTGTTTACATTGTGACCATGTGGCAGTGTCATGTGCCTTCTCTTTTTGTTTTGGTTTGACATGTGCTTCTGACTCCACCCTTCTTCCTGCCCTCCATTTTGTGAGCACACCTGATCCTTCTTTGCTCTAATTAGTTGGGTATTAGGTATTTAAGCCCAGCATGCCTATAAGTCTGTGCCAGATTGCTCATGCTGGTTACCTGTGTCTTATCTGTGCTCTGAATCTGTCTTTTGGAAACTTTGAAGCCCGCTTAGTCTTTTGGATTTTTTGACCGTTTGCCTGCCTGTTATTTCTGCCTTTGGAGAACTATTAAACCACTTTTTTACTGTGCTGTCTGCAAGGGGGTCCTTCCCTACTATTACCCTAACAGTATGAGTTGGCCAGCATGGACCCAGCAGATCTGATGCAGTTCAGAACCATCCTTGAACAACAGGGAGTTTTGCTGGGGAAGCACCAAAGACAACGGAAGTTTAGTGGCGTCCATGTCAACTGGGTTTAAAGACCTCACATCCCCGGTATAACTACTTCAATTTTCTCAAACCCACCACCACTTCCTCAGATCCAGGTTTTCACACAGCCTAACCCCCTGGACCACTATCCAGGTAAACCTGGTACTTGTCGAACATTCCTGTCAGTGTGATTTGATCTTCCAATTGGGGCCGTTTTCTTTTCCAATAGACAGAGCAAAGGTGGCTTATGTCATTATCCAGCTGTCTGGACGGGCGAGAGAATAGGTAACAGGAGTATGGGAGGCCAGAGAATTCATTCAAGGTAACTTCCGTATCGCACTATGACATAGCGTTTTGAACTCTGGCTGCTTCTAGTGGTGAGTTGGGTCACTGTTTCCTCCCGTCCTGTAAAAGGTCAAGTTCATCAGTAGGTAGGTTTTTTGGAAGCTTGTCCTTTGAACTCTGCTTTATCTTCTGGATTTTTGGTTAGCCTCCCTGTTATTTCTGCCTTTAGATTTTGCCATAGAACTACTAAAACTTTCTGCTTTTTTGAATGGTGTTGTCAGCAAGTGAGTCCTTCTCTACTGTTTCCCTACGTTTTTGACTGTGTACTCAACTATAACAGCATGCCCCTTGCTTGTTGCTAGTGTGGACTTTTTGCAAATATGCCAAAGATTCTAAGGAGACTTCAAGAATTTAGGTGGAAAAGACAAACATGCACCATTATCCGCATGAGTTATAAAGAGTTAACACACACAGATATAGATAGATAGATAGATAGATATAATATATACACACACCCACACACAATTTTGCATTTCTATACACACACACACATATATAAAGGGCAGATATTTTGTGCTGTGTCATCGTTACAGGCCTTATGGAGATATAAAAAAAGATCTTAAGTACCTCCAGAAGAAAGGAAATTTGAGTAAAACTCCAAGGAGCCACACGTCTTGTAAAATGTGACTCCAGGGGGCTTTAAAGCTGCATCTAAAGAGGCAGTTCTACCTTGACACTATTTTATTTATTTTTTTACAGCACAGAGAGGCATTGCCCCACACATGGCAACCTTCATAAAAATTAGCATTATTGTAGCTTTTCAAAGTGTAATGTATCTTCTCAAATCCATTATAAGCAGAGGAGAGTGAAACAGCATTATTAGCCAGTAGGAAATAGATCTGACATCTCTGAATGATTTAACTCACATGTCAAACACATTATAATGTGGAGGCTACAATAAAATTGTTTCTAGGACACATCCATCACAGTTATTCATTGCATTTCATTTCCTGTTTAGAAGACGTAACAATAAACAATGAAGAAGGATGATTATACATTTGGATTAAGGATTTTAATTTCTTTGCATCTATTTATAAATGTCTCTCCTGGCTTTTCTTTCCATTGGTTATTTGAGGCTAGTCCTCTGTGCTGTATAATTTCAAGCTTACAGTCAAGCAATTTTGCATTTCTGTTCAAAACTGGTATTCAGTTGGCAACATTACTGATATATTTCTATTTGATTTGGATCTCAGTGACTCTGATTCTGTCCCAGGCAGAAAACATCCTCCACCACAACTGCAGCAAGACCACGCACTAATACAAAGTATATAGTCTATGTATGTATGAACCCCAGATCTTTTTTTTTTTCAGATTTCAATGCATGCATATTATGATGCATGCATAATATCAGTCAGTATGCAACAGATTTTAAACTCAAATCATGCAGAGGTAGATCAGGCTGTAGATTACATATTATTACACCATAGCTGAATGCAATTTCTGCACTGCCTGATAAATCATGCCCAATATATTTCCACTCCCACAGTGTGTTCAAACCACATGCTGTGTAGTTGTTTGGAAAAACGGGTCATTGCCTTGATCATGAAAGCTTGAACATGCTGTAATAGACCGTGATAAATTAAACTCACTTTAACAGCTTTCAAGCCATCATCTGCATTTTGGCTACGTTCATCTCAAAGCAAGCGCCGTCTTCTTATTCATTACAGTAATCTACATCCCAGTCTTCTGGACTGGGCACGGAAAAGGTTCATTAAATCACATTTTCACATATTGAATCACATTTCTTTTTCATAACTGGCTGAGCAGAGATAAAGGGAGAAACATGACCTGATTATAAAGTGTGATACCTACAATCTTAACTCGCAACACAAGGGGAAAGAGACAGATGAATTGGAAAATGTGATTTTAACAGCTTCCTGGAGGATTATCACACCTGAATATTTGATGGCCTCTTGTCTTTGTATGTGTATATGTGTGTGTGGCATGTTTCTTCCACCTGACATTAATCGTAACCCTCCCACTATTATAATATGATAAAAATAGACTAAGCTCACTGGTTACTGCTGACGTGTGCTTTTTTCTTCACTGGGATAGTTTATATTTTTACCATGTCTTTCCAGGAATAGTATTTTGCACACTCGTCGGTTGAAGTGGATTAGAGCATGGCACACTGTTAAAGCTGTAGCTGTACAGCAGTAATATAGTGCTCCTCCAAAAGCAGTCATGTCTCTCCTGGCCTTCGCTCAGTCAGTATTTTAATAGAAGACTGGATGCCTTTTGCGGACTTGTCATAAGAAGTGTACATGTGTCTGTTCACCCCCACACCGACAGACAAAGTAGCTGGACTGCACTGCAAGCCCATGGACAACTGTCCCTCTGGGATCCTCTGGGCATATTTGTTGATTCACTGCACACAGGGAATGTAGTATTGATCTGCTAAGTCGTCTCAGTCTCTACAGCATGCTGCACCTTTCTTAAAGCAGGGATCTGTAGTTTAAATCCTCACTATGTCCAGCTTTATGGTGGAGCATTGTGTGAGAGAGAAAAACAGACTTGTTTAAATGACAGGCTTTTGATGCAGCATTCCATGAGTCTGCTGTGATTTGTATGAGCAAACCAGGCAGCTGCTGCTTATGCTCAACAGCCAAGACAACAATCAAGTTAAAATTTAGACTTTGTTCATTATGACGCGATGTAATTTCTAATGACAGTTTAAATGAACAGATTACATTTTTGCTCATTAGCCAAGTTATATTTACTAACAGTAAATGTTGTAGAATTTTCTCAAAAAAGCAATCATTCAGCACAAAAGTTTTTTTTAATCACCACAATTAGTGCTGTGAGTGGGTGACAATGTGTCAAAAGGCCTCAGTATTTACTACAGCAGAAATGGATGATCTTTTTTCTAAAAGTAAAGAAATGCAAAAATAGTCATTAGAAGCAAAAGTTCTACATTCCAACTTTTAAGTAAAACGTTAGTTTATAAAGTTAATTTCCTGAAGAAAATGCAGTATGAATGCTGAGTCTACTAAAAGTTTTGCTGAAAATGCATCAAGTCTGTTGAATGAGCTGAAATCAGTAAGGGTGACTATATGCCGCTTTATATCCAACACAATCAGGATCTAGTCTGTCGTTAGCCTACAAAATAAAGTTTGAGAAATTTAACATTTAGATTTAACATTTAGATTTAGATTTAACATTTAGATTTAGATTTAACATTTAGATTTAGATTTAACATTTAGATTTAACATTAAATTTAACATTTAGATTTATATTTAGCATTTAGATTTAACATTTAAGATTTAGAAGTAACATTTAACATTTGGATTTAAACATTTAAAATATCTCTAAGTCGAAAAATATTGTTGTAAATGTGCAAAAAAGTGACTCTCAAAAATTCACACCATAGTTTGTAGCTAAATGTGGCAAAATGTTGCTGTTATTTTCAGCATGAGCCGCTTTACAAACGGCACCCCATAGCTGCTGCTTATGCTCAACAGCCAAGACAACAATCAAGTTAAAATTTAGACTTTGTTCATTATGACGCGATGTAATTTCTAATGACAGTTTAAATGAACAGATTACATTTTTGCTCATTAGCCAAGTTATATTTACTAACAGTAAATGTTGTAGAATTTTCTCAAAAAAGCAATCATTCAGCACAAAAGTTTTTTTTAATCACCACAATTAGTGCTGTGAGTGGGTGACAATGTGTCAAAAGGCCTCAGTATTTACTACAGCAGAAATGGATGATCTTTTTTCTAAAAGTAAAGAAATGCAAAAATAGTCATTAGAAGCAAAAGTTCTACATTCCAACTTTTAAGTAAAACGTTAGTTTATAAAGTTAATTTCCTGAAGAAAATGCAGTATGAATGCTGAGTCTACTAAAAGTTTTGCTGAAAATGCATCAAGTCTGTTGAATGAGCTGAAATTGGCACCATAAGCATACAATATTGGGATGTCACTGATGACATGACATACTCTGAGCTACTCTCCACACTGTGTGTGTGTGTGTGTGTGTGTGTGTGTGTGTGTGTGTGTGTGTGTGTGTGTGTGTGTGTGTGTGTG
>JAFBJQ010001026.1:185495-197194 GCA_016785345.1 Trinectes maculatus
GTGTGTGTGTGTGTGTGTGTGTGTGTGTGTGTGTGTGTGTGTGTGTGTGTGTGTGTGTGCGTGCGTGTGTCTGTATGTTAGGGTTAAGGTTTGGTTAGGATTTTCAGCTTGTCCCCCCAAACATCACATCCCCCCCAAACATGATGACATCTTGTTGTGTTTGGACTTACCCACCAAAAATTCACATTCCTATGTATAAATATATAATGTGTAAGTGTATTTTAATATTTACAGTGTGTCTCAATAAATCACAGATGTGGCAATACGAAGACAGAAATTACACAAGAATTGTCATGGTTATAGTATGGCAAGAATATTATATAGTCTGATGTTATTATGTAATTTTAAATCACACTATACTATGCTTTTTTTGACTTTTTTGAGGACATAATATACAATTGCGTCTTTTCATGATTCTTGAAGACATGATGATTTGACTTTTTTAAATTATTTTTGAGGACATACTATGCTATGAGATATTTCAGCAATTTTGACGAAATACTATACTGTCGTTTTTTTGGACGCTTTGGAAGTTTTTTGAAAAATGTCATTTTTGACAAAACTTTCTACGCCTTCCTATACTATGTCTTTTTTTGGATGATTTGGACGTTTTTCAAAAATTTTAATTTTTTGACAAAATTTCCGACACGTTACTGTATTATGTCGTTTTTCAATGTTTTGGACGTTTTTCAAAAATTTTAATTTTTTGACACAATTTTCGACGCCTTACCATATACTTTGATGTTTTTTTGGCGTTTTGGACTTTTTTCCGCAAAACTTCATTTTTCGACAACATTTTCAACGCCTTACTATACTATATCGTTTTTACAACGTTGTGGCCTTTTTTTCACGAAAATTCATTTTTTGACAAAATGTTTGGTGCCTTACTATACTAGGATGTTTTTTTGCGACATTTTGGACATTTTTCCGCAAATCTTCATTTTTTGACAAAATTTTTGACTCCTTACAATACCATGTAGTTTTTTCAACATTTCGGACGTTTTTCTAAAATTTTACTTTTTTGACGCCTTACTATATTAGATTGTTTTTCGACATAGTATAGATAAATTCAAAATAAATTCATGTGCGCACTCGAAACGTTTACACGCGCACTACACTATGTTGTTTTTCAAAGTTTCTGACTTTTTAAAAAAAGTTTAATTTTTTGACAAAATTTTGGACGTTTACTATATTATACATTTTTACTATATTACTATTGTACGTTTTGGACTTTTTTCTGCAAAAGTTCATTTTTTTTGACAAAACTTTCGACCCCTTACTATACTGTGACGTTTTGGACTTTACCGCAAATGCAACAATTTTTAGATGGCTTACGAAACTATGTAGTTTTTACGGAGCCCCTTAACGGACGTGAAGAAAAAAAAATTCATTACGTGTGCACGCGAAACTTTCAGGCGCGCATGCTTGCGTTGTTTGTTTGTTTTTCATATTATTTACAGAGAGCTGCAACAATCATTAAATCAAGATCAAGACCAGCAACTCCTGAGTTGAGTGACACAGAGGTCCTGCATCAAGTATCTTCTGATGATCCTGACAGTCATACTCGGCAATCAACAGGCACGCATGGATCTGAAGCGGAGTTTTTTATCCCGATTTCAAATCAAGACACAGACCAGATGTTAAGTGATGAGTCGGATACCCCTCTAGCTCTTGCCACGCAAGCATCTCTTGAGGACTTTGTAGTAAACTTTGCACCCATTATTGGTGATGATGATGCTGATCAAGACGCCACCCTTCCCTGGACTCCAGATGACTTGGACTCTCAGCAGGTATAGTGTAGGTCTAAGTTATAACAGTTGCAATATACCAATTGAACTAAAATATTACTGCAATTTTCACTAATTCCTTTAAAGATTTCCCAGTTATTCTGTCTGCAAACGTACAAAAACAGTGACAATTTGTCACCTCTTCCTTTATGATCCAAAGGTGATGTTTTGAAATTACTATTTCATCCAAACATTAAAAAACAAAAAGATGGCCTATGTAATGTCATATAAAACAGAAAAGCAACAAATCTCGAACCACAACATAATTACCATTTTTCATGCTAATTCGTGTATTGGTTGTCAAAGATGTTGATTCATTTTCTGTTCACTAATGGATTAATCAATAATCACATCTTTCTTTCTTATCTTGTAGCACTCTTCATTGAATGAGGGGCCTGTATCATTAAGCAGTCTCCCACTAGACCCATCTGAAAAAGAACTCCTTGTGAAATTAATACGAGTAAACGTAGTTGATGAGCTCCTCAACGTCTTCATGGATCCAAACGTACTGAATGCTCATCTAAAAATGGAATTCACAAATGAGAAAGCTGTGGACAGTGATGGGGTATCAAGAGAGGCATATTCCGCATTCTGGGAAGATTTCTTGGAACAGTGTGAGGGGGAAGATGAACGAGTACCCAGACTATGACCAGACTACTCTGAGAAGTGGGAAGCTCTTGGAAGAGTGTGGTTAAAAGGATACCTGGACCACAAAATCATACCAGTCAGACTGCCACCCACTTTTGTTCTTGCCTGTTGTCAAGGACTTAGCTCAGTGGATGAAGAGCTGTTGATTATGTCATTTGCCAGATTTCTTTCAGAGAACGAGTGTGCATCACCTGAAAAAGCACTGCAGGGCAACATTAATGAAACTGTTGAGGAGGACTTACTTGACGTTTTTTCAAGAATGGGCTCACACTGCATGCCCTCGAAAGACAGCCATTTTGACAATGGCCCACAAAGCTCTTCTTCAAGAGCCAAAGTTCATAATTGTTGTTTCCACAACATTATTAACTCTTCTGTACCAACACTCATAACCAAAGACAGTATCATGGGGCCCTGTGAATCTAAGAGGCCTACTAACAAGAAAGTGATCCAGATGATAAAGCCATCAACTGAAAGCCCAAGCCTACAAGAGCAGACTGCTCTTAACTACCTGCTACGTTATGTGAGAAACACTGACTAAAGAAAGCTGGAGATCTGCTTGCGTTTCTGCACAGGATCCACTGTGCTTTGCAAAGACACAATCAAAGTAACTTTTAATACATTGTGTGGATTAAATCGCAGACCAGTAGCACACACATGTGGAACAGTTCTTTCGTAAAGAGTTTGACAGTGTCCTGTCTAGTGACTGCTTTACAATGGATATTGTGTAGTGAATGTACGGAACCTTACATATGACCCTCTTGTTGTGGCATTTGTCTGAAGCAAGCTGTTTATACAGATTTACATTTAAAACATTTTATTGCTCATTCACCTCTTACAACCAAGAAAACATTGTACTTCATTAACACATACTGTAAGAAAATACAAACTGTCTTGACATTTTTGGTTTTGTTATTTTACTGTTATTTTAAGAGTTTTAAAACTTTGATTAAGTCCAAAAGACAGTTTAAGTTGAATAATTTTGACAAGTTAGAAAGGTCTTCTCTCATACTTTATGTTAACATCCCTTTTTTCATGCATGTACCATTTTGATATTAACATGTTCATGTTTTGTGCATTTGTCTAACTTATGCAATTGTTTACTTCAAAAAAGGAGTTCATGTCAGCATTCAACAAAATAATATCTGTCCGATGCACAAATAGTAACATTTCAAATGGTTAATCATGGCTGTTTTTCTTGGAGCCTCATGTAGTAAACATACAGACAGACACTGTTAACAGCAGAATATTGGTCAATAAAGAGTCAGTTTCTCTTTCATGCCTGTGCTTCTTTAGATTATCGTAATGTTAAGGGAATCATGCATCAGATCATTTTAGTTTGTGGTCCATCTAACATCAGAGAGCGGATCTTATTTCATTCCTCAACTGCAGGTACAAATCCAATGCTTGATAAGCATCAGCTAGAAGATTAAGCTGTGACTCCACAATTAGAATGTTACAGAGGTTGTAGATTTTCTGTGTCACATGGAACAGCTGGTTGAAATGTGCAGTTACTCTGACACAGCTGTACATCAGCTCTGTCCACCGGGGAAATGCAGTCATCACTTGAGTAGAGTTCTGGAAATATGTACATGATTCAAGGTCGACCACTGGGTATCCTGTCAGTATTTGATGGTCTGATGACATGTGAATCCCACACATGGATGGTCTCATCTAATTCGTCCTGGAAAACAATTTTATAGTAGAAAGTAAGAAAATAATATGTAGTTTCTTGTTCTCGTGTTGGCCAGATGACCTAAGTGTGTTCAGTTACAAAAAATCAATAATAAATAAACAAATTATTGAAGAACAGAGAGTTGGGTACACAGCTGTTGCTCTAAGTTCCACACCCCTTGGGTCAAGTTCTTTTAGAATTAAGCGAACCTCTTCTTTCTTGATGTGTAATCCACAGACTACATGACTACAAAATTCGTTTTAAATGTCTTTCAGACACAACGTAATGATGACGCCTTGCAAGCAAAGCAGCAATGTCCTTATAATGAAGTCCCAGGTCAAAATACAAGCAAACTTACTCCTGTACTGTCATTTTCATACATACATACGTTTCGGACGTTTTCCAAAATATTTATTTTTTAACAAAATCTATACTATGACATTTTTTCTATGTTTTGGACTTTTTTCCGCAAAAGTTTATTTTTTGATGCATTACTATACTATGACTTTTTTTTGGACATTTTGGACTTTTTCCCACAAATTTTCATTTTTTGACAAAATTTTCGACACCTTACAAAACTATATCGTTTTTTGAATGTTTTGGACATTTTTCAAAAAAAATTTTTTTTTTGACAAACCTTTTGATGCCTTACTAAACTTTGTCGTTTTTTGGACATTTTGGACTTTTTTACGCAAAAGTTCATGACAGGTTTTTTGTTTTTTTGACATTTTGGGCTTTTTTCCGCAAATATTCATTTTTTGACAAAATGTTCGATGGCTTACGACACTATGTAGTTTTTTCAATATTTTGACGTTTTTCTAAAATGTTTTTAAAACATTTTCGACGCCTTACTATACTATGTTGTTTTTTGGACAGTTTCAGACATTAAAAAAAAAATTGACAAAGTTTTTGAAGCATTACTAAACAATGACTTTTTTTGACGTTTCCGATGTTTTTCGGCAGAAGTTCATTTTTTGACAAAATTTCCCACCTCTCACTACACTATGTCATTTTTTTTGGACGTTTCTGAAGTTTTTTGAAAAATATCATTTTTTGACAAAACTTTCGACACCTTACTATACTATGTTGTTTTTTGGATGTTTCGGACGTTTTTCAAAAACGTAAATTTTTTGACAAAATTTCCCATGCCTGACTATACTACATGTTTTTAGAAAAAAAGTCATATTTTGACAAAACTTTCGATGCCTTATGATACTATATCATTTTTTGGACGGTTCGGATGTTTTTCCAAAAAAATTTTTTTGACAAACTTTTCGATGCCTTACTATGCTATGACATATTTTTGACATTTCGGATGTTTTTCCACAAAGTTGATTTTTTTTGACAACTTTTTCGACACCTTACTATACTATGTCATTTTTTCAACGTTTCTGATGTTTTTCAAAAATGTAATTTTTTTGACAAAATTTATGACGCCTTACTATACTATGACATTTTTTGACATTTCGGATGTTTTTCCGCAAAGTTGATTTTTTTTCAACTTTTTCAACACCTTACTATACTATATCGTTTCTTGGACGTTTTGGACGTTTTTTAAAAAAAAAAATTTTTTGACAAAATTTTCGACGCCTTAATATACTATGACATTTTTTTGGACATTTTCTACAAATGTTCATTTTTTGACAAAATTTTCGACACCTTACAATACCATATCGTTTTTTGAACATTTTGGACATTTAAAAAAAAAATTGACAAAACTTTTGATGCCTTACTATACTATGTCGTTTTTTGGACATTTTGGACTTTTTTACGCAAAAGTTCATGACGGGTTTTTTATTTTTTTGACATTATGGACTTTTTTCCACAAATGTTCATTTTTTGACCAAATTTTCGACGCCTTACAATACTATATCGTTTTTTGGACGTTTCGGATGTTTTTCAAAAAAAATTTTTTTTTTACAAAATTTTCGACGCCTTACTATACTATGACATTTTTTGACATTTCGGATGTTTTTCCGCAAAGTTGATTTTTTTGACAACTTTTTCGACGCCTTACTATACTATGTCATTTATTTGGACATTTTGGACATTTTGCACAAATGTTCATTTTTTGACAAAATTTTCGACGCCTTACAATACTATATCATTTTTTGGACGGTTCGGATGTTTTTCAAAAAAAAATATTTTTTGACAAACTTTTCGATGCCTTACTATGCTATGACACTTTTTGACATTTCGGATGTTTTTCCGCAAAGTTGATTTTTTTGACAACTTTTTCGACGCCTTACTATACTATGTCATTTTTTTGGACATTTTGGACATTTTCCACAAATGTTCATTTTCTGACAAAATTTTCGTTTTTCAATCTTTTAGACATTTTTCAAAAATTGTAATTTTTTGACAAAACTTTCGACGCCTTACTGTATTTTGATGTTATTTTTTTTGCGTATTTCCACAAAAGTTGATGCCTTATTTTACGATGTCCTTTTTTTTTTTTTAACATTTTTGACTTTTTTCCACAAATGTTCATTTTTTGAAAAAATGTTCGACGGCTTATGACATATAGTTTTTTCAACATTTTGATGTTTTTTGAAAATGTTACTTTAAAAAAAATTCGACGCCTTACTATACTATGTCGCTTTTGATGTTTCTGACATTTTTGACGCCTTAAGGTACTATGTAGTGTTTTGGACAGTTTTGGACATTTAAAAAAAACATTTTTTGACATTTTGGATGTTTTTCCGCAAAGTTCATTTTTTTGACAAAATTTTCGACGCCTTACTATAATATGCAGTCTTTTTATGTTTCTGATATTTTTCCACAAAAGTTCATTTTTGACAAAATTTTCGACGCCTTACTATACTATGACATTTTTTTGGACATTTTGGACACTTTCCACAAATATTCATTTTTTGACAAACTTTTCGACGGCTTACAATACTATATCGTTTTTTGGACGGTTTGGATGTTTTTCAAAAAAATAATTTTTTGTCAAAATTTTTTACGCCTTACCATATTAAAGACATTTTTTCGACATTTTGGACGTATTTTTAAAATTTTAATTTTTTGACAAAATTTTCAACACCTTACTATACTATGTGGTTTTTGCACATTGGGACGTTTTTCGAAAAAAATATTTTTTTGACAAAATTTTCGACGCCTTAGTATACTATGTTGTTTTTTGGACATTTTGGACGTATTTTTAAAATTTTAATTTTTTGACAAAATTTTTGACGCCTTACTATACTGTGTTGTGTTTTGGACGTTTTGGATGTTTTTCTAAAATTTTAATTTTTTGTCGAAATTTTCGACGCCTTACTATACTATGTTGTTTTTTGGATGTTTTGGACGTTTTTCGAAAAAAAAAATTTGACAAAACTTTCAACGCCTTACTATACTACCTCATTTTTACAACATTTCAGATGTTTTTCAAATTTTCATTTTTTGACAACATTTTCAACGCCTATATAGTCTTTGTCCATTTCATCAAAAATTTTAATGTTTGAAAAATGTCGAAAACATTGTAAACGCCACGTCAAAAATGTTGTCAAAAAATAAACTTTTGCAGAAAAATGACTGAAACGTCAAAAAAAGACATATTATAGTAAGGCGTCTCAAATTTTGTCAAAAAAATTAACTTTTGCTGAAAAAAGTCCAAAACATGACAAAAACGACATATTATAGTAAGGCATCGAAAATTTTGTCAAATGTTTCTTTGAAAAAATGGCGTAATAGTATAGTAAGCCATTGAAACTTTTGGCACAAAATTAAAATTTTTGAAATACATCCCAACTGTTGTAAAAACGACATAGTATTGTAAGGCGTCAGAATTTTTGTCAAAAAATTAACATTTTAGAAAAGCCTCTAAGACTTCGAAAAAATGACATAGTATAGTCAGATGTCGAACGTTTTGTCAAAAAGTTTTTTTTTGCAAAACGTCAGAAATATAAAATAATATTTTTTAATATTAATAATCCAAAAATTAAAATTTTAGAAGAACGTCCAAAAACGTTGAAAGAAAGACATAGTATATTAAGGCATCGAAAATTTTGTCAAAAAATGAACTTTTGTGGAAAAAAGTCCAAAAGGTCAAAAAAAACGTCATAGTTTAGTAAGGCATCAAAAATTTTGTCAAAAAATTTAAATTTTTGAAAAACGTCCAAAACATCGAAAAAATAATATAGTGTTGTAAGACATAGAAATTTTTTCCAAAAAACAACTTTTGCGGAAGACAGTCCAAAACATCCAAAAACAAACAACAAAATGTTCTCAAAAAATAAAATTTTTGAAAAACATCCAAAACGTCATAAAAAGAACATATTATGGCAAGGCTTTGAAAGTTTTTTCAAAAAATTATTTTTTTCGAACTACATTCGAAACGTCCACAAATAACATATAAAAAGGCGTCGAAAATTTTTTCAAATAATTGTAAAATTTAAGAAAAATGTCCAAAATGTTGAGAAAACTACACAGTATAGTACGGCGTCAAAAATTTTGTCAAAATTTTATTTTTTTTTGAAAAACGTCTGAAACATCCACAAAATGACATAGCATAGTAAGGCATCGAAAATTTTGTCAAAAAATTTAAAATTTTGAAAAACATCAAAACATCGTAGAAACGACATAGTATAGTAATGCGTCGGAAATTTTGTCAAAAAATGAAAATTTTCCAAAAACATCCGAATTGTTGAAAAAATGACATTGTATAGTAAGGCGTCGGACATTATGTCAAAAAATTAAAATTTTCTAACAACGTTCGAAACGTCCAAAAATAACAATTTTGTCAAAAATTGTAACATTTTAGAAAAATTACATAGTTAGTAGTTATCTTCTGCCAATCTAGCGCGTTTTTACCACTTTTACACGATGTCCATTTTTGGTAATTTTCGACATACTAACCCCTTACGTTTTGGTCCGATTTTTGACCCATGCCGAAATGAGGTTTTCTGGCGTCTAATGTAGAAAATATCACGCTGGGGGACGTTTTCACGCTATCTTCTGCCAATCTAGCGCATTTTTTCCACTTATAAACGATGTCCATTTTTGGCAATTTTCGACATACTAACCCCTTACCTTTGGTCCGATTTTTGAACCATGCCGAAATGAGGTTTTCTGGCGTCTCATGGAGAAAATATTACCCTGGGGGGTGATTTCACGCTATCTTCTGCCAATCTAGCACGTTTTTTCCACTTTTAAACGAAGTCCATTTTTGGCAATTTTCGACATACTAACCCCTTACGTTTTGGTCCGATTTTTGACCCATGCTGAAATGAGGTTTTCTGGCGTCTAATGGAGAAAATATCACCCTGGGGGACGTTTTCACGCTAACTTCTGCCAATCTAGCGCGTTTTTTCCACTTATAAACGATGTCCATTTTTGGCAATTTTCGACATACTAACCTTTTACGTTTTGGTGCGATTTTTGAACCATGCCGAAATGAGGTTGTCTGGTGTCTAATGGAGAAAATATTACCCTGGGGGATGATTTCACGCTATCTTCTGCCAATCTAGCGCATTTTTTTCCACTTTTAAACAAAATCAATTTTTGGCAATTTTCGACATACTAACCCCTTATGTTTTGGTCCAATTTTTGACCCATGCTGAGATGAGGTTTTCTGGCGTCTCATGGAGAAAATATCACCCTGGGGGACGTTTTCACGCTATCTTCTGCCAATCTGGTGCGTTTTTTCCACTTTTAAACAATGTCCATTTTTGGCAATTTTCGACATACTAATCCCTTACGTTTTGGTCCGATTTTTGACCCCTGCCGAAATGAGGTTTTCTGGCGTCTAATGGAGAAAATATTAACCTGGGGGACGTTTTCACGCTATCTTCTGCCAATCTAGCGCGTTTTTCCACTTTTAAACAAAGTCCATTTTTGGCAATTTTCGACATACTAACCCCTTACGTTTTGGTTCGATTTTTGACCCATGCCGAAATGAGGTTCTCTGTCATCTCATGGAGAAAATATCACCCTGGGGGACGTTTTCACGCTATCTTCTGCCAATCTGGTGCGTTTTTTCCACTTTTAAACGATGTCCACTTTTGGCAATTTTCGACATACTAACCCCTTACGTTTTGGTCCGATTTTTGACCCATGCCGAAATAAGGTTTTCTGGCGTCTAAGGGAGAGAATATCACCCTGGGGGACGATTTCACGTTATTTTCTGCCAATCTGGTGCGTTTTTTCCACTTTTAAACGATGTCCATTTTTGGCAATTTTCGACATACTAACCCCTTACTTTTTGGTACGATTTTTGACCCCTGCCGAAATGAGGTTTTCTGGCGTCTAATGGAGAAAATATCACCCTGGGGGACGTTTTCACGCTATCTTCTGCCAATCTAGCGCGTTTTTTCCACTTTTAAACAATGTCCATTTTTGGCAATTTTCGACATACTAACCCCTTACGTTTTGGTCCGATTTTTGACCCCTGCCGAAATGAGGTTTTCTGGCGTCTAATGGAGAAAATATTACGCTGGGGGATGATTTCACGCTATCTTCTGCCAATCTGGCGCGTTTTTTCCACTTTTAAACGAAGTCCATTTTTGGCAATTTTTGACATACTAACCCCTTACGTTTTGTTCCGATTTCTGAAACATGCCGAAATGAGGTTTTCTGGCGTCTAATGGAGAAAATGTTAAGCTGGGGGATGATTTCACGCTATCTTCTGCCAATCTGGATGTGTTTTTTCCACTTTTAAACGATGTCCATTTTTGGCAATTTTCGACATACTAACCCCTTACGTTTTGGTCCGATTGTTGACCCATGCCAAAATGAGGTTTTCTGGCGTCTAATGGAGAAAATATCACCCTGGGGGACGATTTCACGCTATCTTCTGCCAATCTAGCGCATAAGTTAGTTAGTATGTCGAAAATTGCCAGAAATGGACATCGTTTAAAAGTGGAAAAAACGCACCAGATTGGCAGAAAATAACGTGAAAACGTCCCCCAGGGTGATATTCTCTCCATTAGACGCCAGAAAACCTTATTTCGGCATGGGTCAAAAATCGGACCAAAACGTAAGGGGTTAGTATGTCGAAAATTGCCAAAAATGGACATCGTTTAAAAGTGGAAAAAATGCACCAGATTGGCAGAAGATTGCATGAAAACGTCCCCCAGGGTGATATTTTCTCCATGAGACGACAGAAAACCTCATTTCGGCATGGGTCAAAAATCGAATCAAAACTTAACGGGTTAGTATGTCGAAAATTGACAAAAATGGACTTCGTTTAAAAGTGGAAAAAACGCGCTAGATTGGAAGAAGATAGCGTGAAAACGTCCCCCAGGATGATATTTTCTCCATTAGATGCCAGAAAACCTCATTTCGGCATGAGTCAAAAATCGGACCAAAACGTAAGGGGTTAGTATGTCGAAAATTGCCAAAAATGGACTTCGTTTAAAAGTGGAAAAAACGCGCTAGATTGGCAGATGATAGCGTGAAAACATCCCCCAGGTTAATATTTTCTCCATTAGACGCCAGAAAACCTCATTTCGGCAGGGGTCAAAAATCGTACCAAAAAGTAATGGGTTAGTATGTCGAAAATTGCCAAAAATGGACATCGTTTAAAAGTGGAAAAAACGCACCAGATTGGCAGAAGATAGCGTGAAAACGTCCCCCAGGGTAATATTTTC
>JAFBJQ010001027.1:0-14514 GCA_016785345.1 Trinectes maculatus
TGGGTTATGTTTACTTTTGTCAGATTTTCCTGTTTGTTGCCTTTGTTTATGTTCTGTTTGAATAATCTAGTGGGGCGGGGGGCAGACACAGTCTCTATGGGATTGTTGGCGGGTGACAAATCCAAAGTCAGCGCAGAGAAGTGTGTAAGACTACAACTCTGCCTCCTGGTCCCGCCTCTGATCTGTCATGGGAAGCTAATAAAATCTCTAATGGCTATGAGAAAGGAGAGAGGCTCCAGCCAAAGTGGGATGGACGCCGTCTCTCCTGACGAGACCAGGTTTTCCCCAGAACGTTTGCCAATTGTTGACCAGGCCCACATCGTTAGCGGGACACCACCTCGACAGCCAGCAGTTGAATGACAACATGCGGCTCTACATGTCATCGCTAGATAAATTAGGCAGGGGTCCAGAGAACACTACGGAGTCCGACATTGTCTTTGCGTATTTACACACCGACTCCACATTAACCTTAGTGACTTCCGCCTGACGGAGTTGAGAGTCGTTGCTGCCGACGTGTATTACAATCTTACGGTATTTACGTTTAGCCTTAGCCAGCAGCTTCAATTTGGATTCAATGTCGCCCACTCTGGCCCCAGGCAAACAATCGACTATGGTCGCTGGTGTCGCTAATTTCATGTTTCTTAAAACAGAATCGCCAATGATCAGAGTGTGTTCCTCAGCGGGTGTGTCACTGAGTGGAGAAAATTTGTTCGAAACATGAGTTGGAGTGTCCCGATCAGCAGGCTTAGCTTTAGCACTATGCCTCCTTCGGACAGTCACCCAGCCGCTCTTAGTCCCCGGCAATTACTAAAGAGTGTGTACTATTTATGTAATGTTAGTGGATCGATGATTTACACCAGAATGTTTTTCAAAACAGATGAAACAGTAAAATTTAGATCGGAGAACTATTACAGAAACGAGAGTCAACACCAGCAAGGACAGCCAACAAAAGGAAGTGACGCAATACGCTTACCATACGTTGTGCCAGGAAGTGCAGCCAGTTCTAGAGGGTGTAGTCAATGTAATAGATAACATACTAGTTTGGAGAGAGAGCGTTGAGCAGCATGACTGTTGTTTGAGACAACTGCTAGACCGCCTTAATCAAGCATTAATCTGAAACTGAACAGAAGTAAGTGTAAGATAAGACTGACTGAAATCAGTTACATGTGTGCTCAGTGAGAAGGGACTCAAGCCTGATCCTGAAAAGATCATAGCAATTCAAAACATGGACAAAGCCGCTCTTCAGAGGTTCACCGGGTTACTGCAATACCTCTCTAAATTCATCCCTAACCTCTCAGACCTTCGTGCCCCTCTGAGGAAGTTGGAAGGAAACGTCGAATGGCATTTGGGGACAGAGCAACAACAGAGTTTTGACAAACTAAAAGCTCTCGTCAGCCAAGCACCAGTACTCAGGTACTATGATGTCAGCAAGCCAGTTACGTTAGCTGTTGATGCAAGCTCTGAGGGCCTAGGAGCTGTACTACTTTAAGAGGGACAGCCACCAATCCACCAATATCTATATGGAAGACATGTGACTGAAGAAAGTGATCATAAGCCACTGGAAGTGATATTCAAAAAATCACTCCTCAGCACGCCAGCCAGACCACAAAGAATGCTCATGAGGTTACAAAAGTACAAACCAGGCAAGGAGATGCATATCGCTGATGCTCTAAGCAGAGCATTTCTGAACGAGCACCATGAGAAACTCCTTGATGAAGAACTGGAAGTCATCTTTGTCAACCACCAACAACCAGTATCAGAGGAAAGGTTGCAAGAGTTCAGAAAAGCAATGGAAGAGGATGCTGAGTTGGGACTGGTCGCAATGCAAGAGGTTGGCCAGATAAATAAAGACAGCTTTCAGACAAAATCAAACAGTACTGGACATTTAGAGAAGAACTGGCATATGTGAATGGACTCATATTCAAAAACTCAAGGTTAGTAGTACCACACACACTAAGAAGTGACATGCTCAGAAGTCACACATGGGTATAGTTAAGTGTAAGGAGAGAGCCCGTGATGTACTGTACTGGCCAGGCATGGCCAAACAGATAGAAGAAGTTGTGGCTCATTGTGCTGTGTGTAACACACACAAGAACAACAATCCCAAAGAGCCACTTATGTCACATCCAGTGCCTGAGAGAGCATGGGAAAAGATAGGTGTGGATTTGTTTCACTTCAATGATGCAGAGTGTGTGGATTATTTTTCAAAGTTTCCAGAGCTCGTCAAAATGAGTGGAACCTCAAGCAAACATATCATCATTGGACTCAAGTCTATTTGCAAGGCATGGTGTGCCAGATCAATCAATCCAATTTTATTTGTATAGCCCATATTCACAAATTGCAATTTGCCTCATAGGGCTTTAACAAAGAGTACAGGGTGTGACATCCTCTGACCTACACCCTCAACAGATGAGCTATTCTCAGACAATGGCAGACAGCTAGTGAGCCAGGAGATGGTGGACTTCAGCACTGAGTGGGGTTTCAAACACACCACCTCCAGTCCGACTTTCCCGCAGTCAAATGGGCAAGTTGAGAGGGCTGTCCAGACAGTAAAGAACCTGCTGAGTAAAGCACAGGACAGCGTTAGTGACCCATACTTAGCTCTGCTGGAATACCGGAATACACCATTGAGTGTAGGGTACTTAAATTCCATGTATTTCCAATGGGCAGAAAAAGCAAAAACAAGCCAAAACTCAAATCCAAAAACCACAAGGAGAAAACAAGAGGTGGTAGAGGTGAACTACCCAACACATGGAATCATCTGGCAAACAAGTAGAGAAGTGACCAGGCTTATATAGAGCAGGAGATGAGCTGATTCAAAATCAGGTGTGCCTCGTCTGCTGCTAATTGGGAGACCAGCTAGGCCTCCTGCCACACACCTGCTCTCAATGATGAACAGAAAGGGGTGAGAGCGGGAAGAACACAAAACACAACACAACCATAACAGCGTCCAAAAAACGGTGAAGTGCTTTCAGCATTCACACTAATAATAATAATAATAATAATAATAATAATAATAATAATAATGTTAATAATAATAAAAATAAATAAACAAGATAACTAATTAGGAGAAGACCAACTCAAGTCTTGAGCAAAACTCACTAAAACAAGCTTATTTATTAAGCTATTTATTATTAGGCTGAAAACGCCAAAATCGCACTTGTTCTAGGGAATCATGTTTTGCCTCATATTTTCAGTTTTGCTACTGTAAATGTACTGAAATTATATTTTTTATATTATATTATATTATATTATATTATATTATATTATATTATATTATATTACTTGTATAATTAATAATTATAAATCATGTTGTTGATGTGTTGTGTACACGTGGCATCCATTGCACTTCTGTCCATCCCTGGGAGTGGGATCCCTCACATGAGTCTCTCCTGGAGGTTTCTGCAGTTTTTTCCCCCTGTTAAAAGGGTTTTTTTTTGCAGTTTTTCCTCACCCTTGTTGAGGGTGTAGGTCAGAGGATGTCACACCGTGTACTCTTTGTTAAAGCCCTATGAGGCAATTTGCAGACAAAAACAGTCAAAGTCGGACAGGACATGTTAAAAAAAAAAAAGTCGGACGCTCTGTTCTTCAGATTAAGCTTTACCTTTCATTTCTGAGAAAGAAATACTTGGCATGTGTTGTTGAAAACACGGCATTCGTTACCAACTTTTCTTTTCTTAGTGTGAGCCGACATCTTGAGGGTAACCTGGCTAGCGTCACTTATCAGGGCTTCAGGCAGCACATACTGAAACCGCTTGTGGTTCGTCAGAGGGTCCTTACAGACTCTATACAGGACACCGTTCTGCAGCGTCAGCTTGTCCCAGTGTCTTAACAGCTGTAGAGTGGACTGGCTTTCCTTACAGCGTTCACGGAAAGATGGCCTCCGTTTTCTCTCTACATAAGGCAAAGCAGCTGCGATGGACGGATCACGCCGCTGGCTAGTCTGTAGCTCCTGTAGTGACATGGCAGGCAGAGCTGGCTGGCCAACAGGAACCACATCAGACAGGTGCTCCACCACAGACATAGCCCTGAGCTGTGACGCTGATTCCCAGTCACTGTGGCTTTCAAGTACCATTGAGACCTCATCCTCAGAGAGAGACGCATGAGAGCTGGCTGAAGACCCAGTCATACAGGTCAGTACTTGGGGCTGGCTGCTTAAACGGAAAACATCCTGGACGAATCCATCCTCAACATTACTTGCACACTTAAGCAGTTCTGTGTATGGCTCTGAAAGTAGCCGCTGGCTCAGTGGCTTGACAAAGGGGTCTCTGCTCAGTGCATCAGCAACAATGTTCAACCTGCCTGGAACATGCTTGATCGTGAAGTTATACGGGGCCAGCTTTGCCACCCAGCGCTGTTCACAGGCATCCAGACTCGGCTTTGTCATGATGTACGTGAGGGGATTGTTGTCCGTCCAGACTGTGAACTGATTGGCCTTAAGCCAGTGGCTGAACTTGTCACACACTGCCCATTTCAGTGCTAAAAATTCTAGTCTGTGTGCAGGGTAGTTGACTTGGCTACGGCTGAGTGACTTACTTGCAAACGCCACAGGCCTTGCTCTGCCGTCGCCATCTTGGACTTGTGAGAGAACAGCGCCTAAGCCATCAAGAGACGCGTCAGTGGAGAGGACAAAAGGCTTGTCAAAGTCTGGATGGGCGAGAACCACACAGCTGACCAAAGCGTTCTTCAGCTCTGCAAAAGCACTGTCACAAGCTCTCGTCCAGTCCAGTGGGGTCAGCTGGCGAAACGTGCCACCTTTTCCTTTCTGTCCTGTCTTGCCCCTACGCTTGGTGCCAGCAGTCAGACTAAACAGAGGCCTTGCGATGGAGGAACAGTTGGGAATGAAATGTTGATAATACAGGACCATGCCCAAAAATGACCGTATCCTCTTCTGGGACGGTGTGCAGCCATCTGCTTCCATCAGGTCTGTTTTCTCAAAGGATGAAATCACAGCTACTTTCTCCAGATCCACAGAGACTCCATCGCTGTTTACTATGTGGCCCAAAAACTTCACTGACCGCCTCAGGAAGTAGCACTTCTTCTGTGAAAGCTTGAGGTTGTTGGCTCTCAGCCGGCTGAAAACAGTCCTCAGACGCTCTAGCCCATCATTGACAGATGGTGCAAAAGACAGCAGATCGTCAAGGTAACACAGCAGGCTGGAAAAATTCAAGTCGCCAAAGATACTGAGCATCATCCTCATAAAGGATCCTGGACTGTTACATAGGCCTTGAGGCAAACGGTTATACTCATACAACCCTAGTGGAGCGGTGAAAGCAGTGAACTTCCTATCAGCGTCATGCAGAGGGACATTGTAGAAGCCAGATGTCAAGTCCATTGTGCTGAAAACAGCATTGCCACCAAGCGCAGCCAGGCAGTCAGACTGATGGTGTCAGGTCGAGATGGGGAAGAGGATGGGCATCTTTAGTGGTCCTCGCGTTTAACCACCTGAAGTCTGTGCAGATACGCAGGTCTCCGTTCTTTTTCCAGACCATTACTAAAGGGGACGCATAGTCACTCACCGACTTTCTGATGATTTCACGCTCCTCCATGCCATTCAGTACTTGCCTTAGTTTGTGATAATGCGCTGGTGGGACGCGCCGATAGGGAAGTCGGAAAGGACGGTCGTCTTAGAGATGAATCCTGTGAACAAAGTCTTTGGCCTTTCCACAGTCAAGAGAGTCATTTGAGAAGATGTCACTGTACTCTACGAGCAGGTTCGCCAGCTTGGCTTTGTCAGCAGGAGAAACTTCACAGCCGTCCAAGTCAATGTCGCTCAAACCAGCTTTCTTCATCTCCTGGGCAAAGTCAGTGGGCATGCTTTTGGATGGTGCTGGGCTAGGAGTCGCATTCTGAGTCTGACACAGTCCTTGAGTAATATTCAAGTCCTCCATCGCTAGACATGACGACACATCAGCTATCTTAGCATTGCGCCGCAGAGTGACAGGTTTCAGTGTTGGATTAAGAATCTTTATCGGGACCCAGCGATCGCCCCACATGGTAGTGATGAGTTTTCCAACTAAAATGTTTCTTGGAGCAGAACGAGCTGAGGTGGGCTCAACAATGACGGTGCTACCAGGTGATACAGGGACATCTCTGGGAAGTTTGCCCCACACCAGGTGTTCTTGCTGTGGGAGGAGGGTAACTCTGTGCACCAGTTTCACTGTTCTGACTTTGTCACACTTACCTGGGCCTTCCCATCGTGACACACAGCTCAGCAGCTCCAGAAAACGCTCACAGTCAGGATCATTGCTCTTGGACGAAATCAGCTCCCAGTATTCCTTCTTGCTTCTCATGTTTTGAAGAACAGTCTTTATCACGTTTGTGCCAATTATGAAGTCATCTCGCTGGCCTGGAACAACTAGGGTAGGTACAATAAACTTTGACTCGTACACTTCAATTTCTTTTTTTTTTTTTTAATTATCTTTTTATTAACATTCTGCAATCAATATGACATATATTCGTTTCAACCTTCAGTGATACAGTATCAGCTTGAATGTCTTTTTTTTAAGTAAGCAAAAGAAAGAAAAAGAAAGAAAAAGAATATATGAACACAAACAAAAACATGAACCTGTAGGGAGTGAGGTTGTTCGGTTATCGCGACACAATATATTATGCAAAGTTAGTCAGGTCAAAGTCCGGTCTATGTGGTGTTATATAGTCTATCCACTTCTTCCAACGTGAGACAAACACGTCCTTCTTGTAGTTCACATCTGCAGTTAATTTTGTATATGTCCATTGTGATGTCCATCCACGTAGTCAGTGTTGGGCTCTCCTGTGAGAGCCATTTCCTCGTGAGGGCCTTTTTTCCTGCTACCAACAGAATTCCTAATAAGTGTTTGTCTTTCCTTGGCCATTCATCTGGCATCAGTTTAAAAAATAATACCTTAATTTCCATAGATAGACGACTCCCAAAGATGTCCTGCAACGCCTTATGTATTTCCTCCCAATAGGTTTTAATAATTGGGCATTCCCAAAAAATATGATAATGATTTGCATTTACGTTCCCGCAGTTTCTCCAGCAATCTGGGGAGTTATCTTTGTTGTGGGATTTTTGAGAAGGTGTGATAAAGTATCGAATGAGGCTTTTCCAGCCAAACTCCTTCCAGGTTTGTGAGCTGCTACATTTCCATTGATATTCCCAGATTGTTTCCCACTCTTCCTCTGTTAGATCTATTCCTCCTTCCATTTCCCATTTTGTTTTAACATACAGAGATGAATGTGCTTTCTTGTTTATAAGCCCTTTATATAGACCTGAGAGAATACCTCTATCTTTGTTTGAGCCATAAGCTCTTCTAAACAGATCTAACAGCTGTTTGCTTGATTCTGATATATGTTTTAACTTGTCACTGATAAAGTGTCTCAGCTGTAAATAACGGAAGAAATCCTGTGTCTCTAGGGCATATTTTTCTTTAACCGTTTCGAAACTAAGTAGTGTATTTTCTTTAATTATCTTACATAAAGCCGTTAATCCTTTATTTGTCCATTCCTTTAACCTTTTATCTAATTTATTTGGAGCAAACTGTGTGTCATATGCACACCACTTAAGGACAATGATATCTTCTTCAAGTTTGTATTCTGTTATTACTGCTTTCCATATTTTAAGAGTCATCTTGATCCATGGGTTTTCTGTATTTTTTATAATGTCTCGCAGGCTTCTATCCGCTATAAGTGCTTGTATGGGAATGGGAGTCAGACCCTCTTCAATGTTTTTCCACTGAGCATCATATGAAGAGTTACACCAACATAACATAGGTCTTAGTTGCGCTGCCCAGTAGTAATCTCTGAGGGAAGGGAGGCCCCATCCCCCTTTGGTTTTTGTCAGTTGTAGAGTTTTAAAGCGGATTCGGGGCCTTTTACCTTGCCATATGTATCTGGTTAGTATTTTGTCCCATTCATTAAATTGTTTTTGGCCTATTTCTATTGGTAGGGTTTGAAATAGATACAGTAATTTGGGCAGAATGTTCATTTTAATGGAATCTATTCTTGAACTGAGACTTAAATACGGGATTAGATTCCATCTAGCTATATCCTCTTTAATTTTTTTTTGTATTGGTAAATAGTTATGTTGCCATAATCCTGTGAGGTCTTTCAGTATTATAACCCCCAGATATTTAAAATATTCTGTTTCCCATGTTAGGTGATACTCGTTCTTAATTTCGTCCGGTGGGTTGTAGTTGTATTTTAGCAGCTATGTTTTATTTATATTAATCTTGTATCCTGCCAATCGGCCGAAGTATTCAAACGCTCGCATTAATTTGGGTAGGGAGCTTGTTGGTTGGCTCAGAAAGATCAAAATATCGTCTGCGTAACAGGCCAACTTATGCTCTTTCCCCTGTATATTAATGCCTGTTATTTCTTTGTTTTGTCTTATATATTGAGCGAATGGTTCTAGATATAACGCAAATAATAGTGGTGAACATGCACAACCTTGTCTTGTACCTCTTTCTAGAATAAAACAATTTGATAAGCAGCCATTTACTTTTATCCTAGCTGTGGGGTGATTATATAATGCTTGTATAGTTTTAATTATTGTTTCGTGCAGACCAAATCTATGTAAAACTCGATACAGAAAGCTCCAATCCACTGAATCGAAGGCTTTCTCCGCATCAATGCTAATCACCATAGCTGCTATTTTGTGCTTTTGGATGTGGTCTATAATTTGTAACGTTCGTCGTATATTATCTTGCGTTTGACGCTCTCGAATAAAACCTGTCTGGTCATTATGTATTAAGTTAGGTAAAAACCTTTCTAATCTTCTAGCTATAATGGAAGTAAATAGCCTATAGTCTATATTAAGGACTGATATAGGTCTATATGATCCACACTCTAATTTGTCCTTATTCTCTTTTGGAATAGCAGATATTATGGCTTCCTTCCAACTTGGTGGAGTTTGTGCTTACTTCAAAGCCCAGTTTAATGTAGGAAGCATCACTGGTATCAGCTCTTCTCTCAACTCCTTATACCATTCTGCCGTATAGCCATCTGATCCTGGCGATTTATTTGGTTTGAGTTTACTTATTACTGTTTTTAGTTCTTTTTCTGTTATATCCCCCACCATTATTTTGTTCTGTTCTTCATTTAATACCGGTAATTCTAGAGAATCCAAAAAACTGTCTATTTCAGCTGTGCTGCCCCCTGTTTTCTTAGTGTAAAGATTCTTATAAAATGTTTCAAAGGCTACCAGAATTTCATTTATTTTATTTTTTATTGTTTTGGACACTGGGTCTTTAATTTTATGAATTGTGTTCTGTGCTGTTTTCTTTTTAAGTTTCCACGCCAGAACTTTCATTGATCTGGATCCACCTTCATAATATCGTTGTTTAAGAAACATTAGTTTTGTTTTTATTTCGTGTGTTGTTAGATTATTAATTTCGTTCCTTGTTTTCATGATTTCCTTTAGTAGATCCTGTGTTGTTTTCTCTTTATGTTTTTTCTCCAATTCTTTTAATTTATTTTGTAACTCTCCCAGTTTTTCATTTCTCATCTTTTTTTTGTAAGATGATATAGCTATAATTTTCCCTCTCAGGACGGCTTTTAATGCATCCCATAGTATGGGAGGTGATACATCCCCTTTATCATTCATTTCTAGATAGAAGTGGATCTCTCTTTTAATCTGTTCTTTAAATTGAGGATCATTGAGCAGGCTTGAGTTTAATTTCCAGCTATTAGTTTTTGGTTGTAGATTTAGATCTATAGACAGGTATACCGGCGCATGATCACTTAAGTCAACTGTCCCAATTTCACATGTGCTTATTTTATTTTTGTCCTTGCCAAATGTTAAGAAATAATCTATTCTTGTGTATACTGAGTGGGGTGGGGAGTAATGGGTATAATCCCTTTGATTGGGATGTAAATCTCTCCATATGTCGATCAGTCCGACCTCCTCAAATAACATATTAACTTTCTTTACCAATGCCTTCGTATTCTGTGCCTTCCTATTAGATGTATCCAGCTCTGGCTGTAATTGTATATTTAAATCGCCCCCACAGATTAGCAGTCCTACTGTCTCTGATATCATCTGATCTACAACTTTCTTGAAGAAGTGGATGTCACTTCCGGGTGGCACGTATACATTTAGCAGCGTAACTGAGTTCCCTTCAGTGTTTCCTCTTACTAATATAAATCGTCCCTCCTTATCACTGATCTCAAATACCTTTTCAAAATGTATGTTACTTGATATAAGGATAGCGACTCCTCTCCTTCGTCCATGTTTGTAGGAGGAGGAAAATACACTTATGAAACCCATTCTTTTTAATTTCTCATGTTCTTTAAGATCCAAATGGGTTACCTGTAGGTATACTATTTGTGCTTGTTCTTTTCTCATCTTGGTTAGTATCTTGTTACGTTTTATTGGGTTTAATAGACCATTTACATTGTAAGAGATAATTTTTATCTTGCCACTAGCCATGTTCTAATTGGGTGTTTTTTGTTTTTTTTTAACCTTGCATAACCTGATGCAAACCATACACTCCCTGAACACATATTAACAAACATTATACTAACTTTAAAGCTGTATAGAACAACAGCTACTGAGAAAACCTTCAGTTGTCCTTGAACAGAAAAAAAATAAAAACAAAACATGTTGACTTCCAACTGTGGGGTCTTCAGTAAGACCCTGAAGTGAGCCCCGGTGAGAGGGGGGCTCTGAGGGGGGGCCTCTCTCACTTCCTGGTGGGAGAGGGCCTTCGTTTGTTATTCGGCCACTGTGCATGTTTTCCACAGCACAGGTTAAGCTTCCGACCTTTTTAGTTGTCTCTATTGCCCTTTTTCTTGTCTTTAATAATAGAAAGAAAACTCTGAATAGTATTCGTACCGCTTCCTCAGTCACTTCGGGATCGTCTCCTGTTCTTGTCGTCTGAATGTCTGGAGTCTCTCCTTGTAGTCCCGGGTTCGGTCCTTATTCCTTTGGCCCCTGGTCTTTCTCGATGTGCGCCAGGATAGCTGTCGGATCTGCTTCAAGTAGGTCTCCGGGCGTTTGATGATCGTTACCGGGAATCCCCTTTTTGCCAAGTCGCTAGTCGCCTCCTCCGCCGAGCCGTATAGCACAGGTCCCTCCGGGAAATGAACTCTCATCTTTGCTGGAAATGGGGTTTGGAACCGTATTTTTTTCTCCTTTAACACAGATTTCACCTCCGCGTACTCCTTCCGCAGCTTCAGAACCTCTGGTGCATAATCATGATCCAGGTTGACCTTGCTTCCCAGATACTCAAACCCCCGTTTCTGCCAGGCTAGTTTAAGTATCTGTTCTTTTGCTCTGTAGCTGGCCATTTTGGCGACGATGGATCGCGGTGCTGCGTCTGACGGTGGCTTTGACACCAGAGCGCGGTGCGCTCTCTCAACTCGTACCTTAGCTGATTCAGGCAGCTCCAGCTTCTGTCTCAGGAGGCGTTCCACAAAAACAGTCACTGATTCTGCGTCATCTTCGGCCCCCTCTTTGACACCATGTATTCTGATATTTTCTCTTCTGGACCGTCCCTCCAGATCTGTCAGCTTTTCAGCCATTTCCATGCTCAGCTTAAGCATCTCTGTTACCGCTTCCTCATTGGCTTTTATTCGAGTCTCAGCTTCCATGATCCGTTCCTCAGCTTCTTCCACTCTCTTGTTTGTTTTGTTTATATCCTCTCGGATTCCCTTGAGCTGTGTGTCGTTATCTTTCCTAAATTCCCTCAGTTCTCTGAGTATTAGGTCCAAACTCGCGTTGCTAGCTTGTTCTCCTTCCTCTGTTAGCATGTCGTTGTGTTCGGCGGCACTGTTAGTAGGAGAGGTTTCGTCTTCGTCTCCTTCGTTTAACTGAAATTTCTTTCTGTTTTTCGGCTGTCTCGGCATCTTAAAGCCCCCACTTAGTGTGTTACTTGATCACTGGTCGTTATGCTTTCGAGTAATTGTGGGCTATCTTTTTTTTTTTTTACCTTAAAGGTCGGGAGCGCGTTATGCTGCCATCCTCTTTCGTGCCTGACCGGAAGTCTCCAACACCGTACACCGTACACTTCAATTTCAAGGTCATAGAAACACTTCGGATACGTTGTCATGCCGCCACAGCCCACAAGCACCACATTTCCAGGGATTAACTGAGCACTGGGCAAGACACCAGCAGACTGAAGTTTCTTCTCTGCCTCTTCACTGAGTGTACAAGACATGGAGCCAGAGTCTAGCATTCCTCTCAAAGTGACATTGCCACTTACCAGCACTGGTGTATAAAACAGCTCGCTTGACCCTTCCAGTCTCTGTGAACTGATGAGAATCGGCACCTGTCCTGCTGGGAAAAGCTGGCAGTTGTTACTGTAGATTGAAAGCAGATCTGGTTCTCTAGTGAGGGCTGTACCATCACCCACGCTTGCCCTCTCACAGCGTGGGGCCTCTAGTTTGACGACATGCCATTGAGCTGCGTGGATGCTGCCGCTGGGCGAGACACACCTGCGCAGGCATTCTTAAAGTGACCAGGCTGGAAGCAGTGGCGGCAGAGCTTCAGTAGTCTGCAGTGGCTGAAGGTGGAGTGGTCAGCGCTGCTGCACACACGGCAATGTGAGGACACTGGTAGCTGGGGTGGCTGCTGCCACTGGGTCTGACGCTGATGCTGCTGAGGCTGCATTTGGCGTGACACCGACTGGGGAGCAGAGCACAGTGTAATCACTTTATTCAGCATGTTTGCCACCTCTCGCATACTTGGCTCTTCCTCCGCACGATTCACAGCGAGTGGCACAGCTGCGGGCTGCTGGTGAAGCAAATGCGAGCTGTTGAACTGTGTAGTAGACTGAGTGACGGCCACTTGGGCAGAACTGTAAGAGGGAGGAGAAAGCTGACACACTGAAGCCCCACGCCGTAGATCTCTCTGGTGGTCATCCAAACGCTCCTGGACTTCTGAGGCTGTCCATTTCCCAGCTGGTTTTCTTTTGAAAGACAGGGCAAGGTGAGGGTCTGGGCAGTGAATAACAAACATCATTACAACCTCAGCACTCATGTCTTCAACACATTTACCCTGCCTGCGGAGGCATTCATCAGCAACGTCAATGGCTTTGTTTAATCGCACCCAGTAGTCAAGTGCACTCTCACCTGTTTTTGGGAGTGTGCTATAAAAGTCTGCCATAGGCATGCCAGAGTAAGGAAGCTCGCTGAAATTCATCTGCGCAAGTAACTCTGCATCAAATCTTCCCATTCATGGACAGTGCATGTGTCAGTGTGGTCATCTCTGAAGAATGGGGGTGGTTTAACATCTGATTGGACAATCACATTTAGTCTGGAGGCGTCTAAGCACCCCCCTGAGCAGGTCTGTGTAGCGTGTGCTGGGGCTGTATGATTGCTGGGTATATCATGCATTGTATTGTTAATGTCATGTGCCTGCTCTGTGTGCCTGATAATAGGATAATCATCAGTATTAGTGTTTGCCACCTGCCCTGGTGTGTTTCTAAGTACGTGGGTGCTGGGAGTGGAACATGCTACTGGTCCAAGAGCTGACTGGCCTACCCTGTGATAACTGGCCTCTCCCTCTGAACTCAAAGTGCAACCTCTCCCAAACCCATGAGACACATTAACACCATTCATTCTGGACAGTGACTTTCTGACTAAAGTGATTATGCAAACAGTGAAATATACTGTTCAAAAGAGAAACTGAAATATGTCACTAGATAAGGGGTAAACTTAATTTCCAAACGAAAAAGTAACACTGGTATCAGACTTAAGTTTACAGCTTCTTTCATATAGCCCATGAAATATCCGACCTAAAAATAGCCCATGTAAAAACAGGAAACGCTTCCAAAATAGCGATAGAATTTTGAATGTCCTAAGGGCTTAGAATGGGCAAAACTAAAACATTACGTGACGTAAATACCTTACGCACAAACCACAGTATAAGTTCAGCTGTGCGATCGCTTTCCAGCAGACAGACGAGTCGGAGTGCAGGGATGCTAGCGGGAGAACTAGCCGACACTAGCAGCGGCGATGGCAGCGGTAGCTCCAGCAGCAGCAGTCCCGGCGATCTAGCGAGCGTAGATCAGATGAACCAAAGGGTCGACGGCAACATTGTAACCGGTGGACTTCTGCGTTGTGTTGTTTTTCTTTCTTTTATAATGACGACCCAACGAGCGCTTTGCTGGAGTTTTATTTTCTCTGCATACAAGCACACAAAACAAACGTCGGTCCTCGTGTTTACACTCCTCTACTTCCAACTCCTCTATCCATAAGGATATCAAACAGGCCAGAGGTAAAGAAATGTATACATTTAAATAAAATAATAAAATATGGCACACCTGCATACAAGCACACAAAACAAACGTCGGTCCTCGTGTTTACACTCCTCTACTTCCAACTCCTGAAACAGCCAAAAATCATACAAACATAACATATCACAGCTAGCTGGAATCCACTGTGGGGCTAGTTCCCGCATGTGGTGAGACAGAAAAACATAAACAATACTCTTCGAAAAGTCATCTCACAAAAATAACCCAAAAATAAAGTACATGGAATATATACAGACAAAGTAAGTGCAATTAAACTTGTGGATGACACTTTTGGACATTA
>JAFBJQ010001027.1:17618-27825 GCA_016785345.1 Trinectes maculatus
GCTCCTATCACCCCACACTCAAACAATTTACCTTCTTCTCTCCAGTCCACCACTCCTACTCCCGTTTAGATTACTTCTTAACAAGTAACTCACTTATGAAGGATATCATCGACACACAGATCCACCCTATCACCATCAGCGACCATGCACCTGTCACCATAACACTCACCATGAAAAAAGTCACACAACCCTTCAGGCACTGGAAATTTAATATGTCATTGCTGAAAGATGTAGACTTCATTAAATTCTTTGAAAATTAAAATTAAAACTAAATGATCTACTTAATATTAAAACACAATGTGATTGGGTCCTGACCCTGAACAAAACCATCCTGGGTCCTGACCTGCCGGCTGTTGGGCTGGGGTGGTGAGGTATCTCTCCCCACATCAAGATCAACTGCATTCAACCACTTCCGATGACAAACGTCACACACACACACACACACACACACACACACACACACACACACACACAGTGCGCCCAGCTGACACCTACCTACTGACAACTACACATACACAATGTTTAGAATTGCCACATCAAAGCTCACATCTACTTGCCATTTTGTTTTCTCAGTTCTCCTGTGTAATATTGAAATAACCATAAAATCCTTTGCAGTAATTATTACTAAGTTTATGTTATTATTGTTATAGTTGCTGTTATAATTGCTGTAACTATTACTGCCACTATTGCTGACATCTCCCTGTCTCCTACTCTCCATCCGGTTCATCTAGGTAACCTGTGCTCCACTCATGTCAGACTGTTCTTAAATTTCAATTTAACATTTACTGACTGTACTTGAATAAATCTCAGACGTGCTATGTAATTGTACATAATGCTATTGCTACAGTTATAGTTATTGTAGTTTTGGTTATTGTCGTTATCATAGTTGTTGTTGTTACTGTTCTTGTTACTGTTGTTGTTGTTGTTGTTGCCCTTTTGTCTCTCACCCCCAACCCCATCTCCATCTATCTTTCTCTCCCCTCCCCCTTTCCATTCCTTTCTCCCCCTATCCTCTATCTGTCAGTCCGGTAGCCCTGCCAATAAAGGTCAAAACCAACTGCAACAGGAAGAGTATATCATACTCTTCCGTTGCAGAGTAAATCTGTTAAGGCACAACAAGGCATCCAGAGCTCTTATCAGTGCATGCCTAAGCTGCCGAAAAGGACACATAAAAAAAAAAAGAAAAAGCAATGGTGGGATGCCGAACGCACAGCTGGCTCCAAACAAAAGCACACTGTTTTTGTCGTTGTAACTTTATACCTTCTTCTGAGTTGGTCTGTCCAAGAAAAAGGGATGATTTGACTTTTGTCCAGCCAAGTGGAGCCAACATGTTCTGTACACAAGAGTACTGGATTATGGCCATGCTAGGCCACCTCCAGGTAAAGACGAACAATCAATTAGAACTAGTCCCATCATGGGAATTGTTCATCTCTTAATGATACTGCTCCTGGCTGGTGATGTCGAAGTAAATCCTGGGACTCAGTTTCTTTGTTGAAACTTTTTTGGATGTGCCACAACCCCAGCTAGCAGGCCCTCTACCACTGCTAACCGGGCTTCTACCACCACTAGCTGGGCTACCACCACACCAGGCCAGGCTTCCACCACAACCAGCTGGGCTACCACTACAACTAGCGGGGCTTCCACCACTGCTAGCTGAGCCAGCTGAGCTACAGCTACACCAGATTGTCTATATGTTTTTTGCCTTAGGACAACAGATGAAATTTAGCAATTGTGCTAACTCTGGCATATTAATATTGATGTTTTTTACTGATCTGTTGATTAATGTGCATTGTATTGTGCATTGTCTTGTATTTTCAGCTTTGCTACTGTAAATGTCCTGAAACATCATGATTTCATTAGGCGAAGACTGTCTCTAGTGTTGCTGTTACTAAACATGTGCTTTGTCTGCATTTTCAGACTTTTACAGAAAAAGTCACTAATTTCGGCCTTACACGCCAAAATTGCACTTCTTCTGGGGAATCATCTATTTTATTGCATTTTCAGTTTTGCTACAGTAAATGTAATTAAACATCATAATTTCATTAGAAGACCAACTCTAATGTTGCAGTCACTAAATATGTGGTCTGTCTGCAGTTAGAATTAGAATAGAATAGAATAGAATAGAATTCAACTTTATTGTCATTGCACATGTCACGAGTACAAAGCAACAAAATGCAGTTTGCATCCATCCAGAAGTTCTTAGCAAAAGAATAAATATAAATATATATATATGTATATTTATATTACAGATGAGGTATCACAAGTGTATTGTGAATATGCTATAGTATATTCAGGCTATGAATGAATGTACGGCAGGTTAAATACATATGGTTATATACATATGGTTATGAATGTACATAGGATATAAGAAAACGATAATACAAATATATGACAGTGGGTAGATTTCACAGTAGTGCATTATTGGTTGTATTTACAGTGGTGCAATAAGGTGCAGGTAGTTGTGAGTGATGATTCAGTCCATGGTTATTGTTATGTGAATGAGGATACAGTCCATCATGACTATAGTGTGTGTGTGTGTGTATATGTTCAGTTATGGGTGCTTGTCGGTGTGTGTGTGTTCGGTCCATGGGTGTTCATGTTGTTCAGATGTGAGAGGCAGAGTTCAGGAGTATGACAGCTGTCTTTGTCCTGAGGCTCCTGTAGCGCCTCACAGAGGGCAGAAGAGTCCGTGTGCTGGGTGACTGGAGTCCTTGATGATTTTCCCAGCCCTTTTTAGACACCGCTTCCTGTAGATGTCCTTTATGGCAGGAAGTGGTGCTCCTTCGGTGCACTGGGCGGTTTTCACCACCCTCTGCAATGCCTTCCAGTTCATGGCAGAGCAGCTCCTGTACCAGACCGTGATGCAGTTGGTCAGGATGCTCTCGATGGTGCAGCGGTAGAAGCTCACCAGGATGTCTGAGGACAGGTGGTTCTTCCTCAGTGTTCTCAGGAAGAAGAGGCGCTGGTGAGCTTTCTTGACCAGCTTTGAGCAGACGGTCGTCCAGGTGAGATCCTCGGAGATGTGGACTCCCAGGAACTGGACCACCGTCCCCTTAATGTGGATGGGTAGATGTGGGTCGACATTCCTCCTCAAGTCCACGATGAGCTCCTTGGTCTTCTCAGTGTTGAGTAGCAGGTTGTTGGTGTCGCACCACTCAACCAGACGATCTACCGCCTCCCTGTAGGCGGCCTCATCGCTATCTTTGATGAGGCCGATCACCGTGGTGTCATCTGCAAACTTAATGATGGTGTTGGAACCACTGACAGGTCTGCAGTCATGGTTGAGGAGGGAGTAGAGGATGGGACTCATCACACAGCCTTGTGGTACGCCGGTGTTTATGGTGATGGGGCCGGCTGGTTTCAGACTTGTAGAGGAAATGTCACTAAAACAAGCTTATTTCGGCCTGAAAACGCCAAAATTGCACTTGTTCTGGGGAATCATCTTTTACCTTGTATTTTCAGTTTTGTGACTGTAAATGTACTGAAACATCATGATTTCATTAGAAGACCGAATCTAACGTTGCAGTCAAAATAAATATGTACTGGCTCTGATGGTTTGTGATGGCTTACATCAATTTTTTAACGTCACTTTTGGGACCTATTTAAAATCCTTTTGTTATCATGTCAGAGGAAGCTACAGATAATTTGTCATTTCCTCCCACGATGAAACAAGGCCTAATTTAAAAACGTTAATCCCCAAACCGGGTAAAGACTCCAAAATATTGGATAATCTTAGACCTATCACATTAAACACAGATTATAAGATTGTAACCATTGTTTAGGCTAATAGATTGAAGAGTAACTTTAATATAGGCAAAATTATAAGTGACTCACAATTTGGATTTGTGAAAAATAGATCCGTTTAGTGATTGATCTCCTACATTATGAACATTTCATGTAACATGATGGTTTAATTATGTTTGTTGACTTTTATAAAGTTTTCGACTCAATTGAACACTATTTTATTCAATGTTTAAAACGTTTGGGCTTTGGAAAAAAATTCCGAGCAACTGTAGAATATGATAATTCCAATAGCTCTATTTCGTTAAGGTACATCACTGAGCTTTGTGATCAAACAAGGCTGCCCTACCTTTCAATTTCTCTTGATAATTACCACAGAAATGCTTCAAATGCATTGAAAAAACTCATTGCTTTAAATGTTATTTGGACACCTGTTGTTATTAGCCAGCTTGCAGACGATACAACCATCTTTATGAAACACCTGAGATAATAAGATAATACAAGCGATTAATATATTTCCCAATGCCTCCAGTATACACACACACACACACATATACACATATATGGACTTCTGGAAGACTAGCAACAATCATAAATCCTTTGAAAAAAATATGACCCCACTGTGAAGATGATTAGCAAAGTGTTAGTCCATTAGTGTATGTATGTATTGGGGAGGTGGTGGTGAAGAGGCTTAAGAGTCGGGCTTTGGCCCAAGAGGCTTTGGACCCAGAGGTCGCCGGTTCGATTCCCAGCTCAGCCGAACATTGGGTGATTCGCCACCATCCTGGACCAGGTCTAACAAGCCTGGGTACGTGAGGTTGCCGGTTTGCATCCCGGATTGGCTGGAAATTGGGACAGGCGCCACCATTTGTCCACCACCAAGGCCCTTAACCCCACATCGCTCCCCGGGCTCCTTCATTGGCTGGCCCTCTGCTCCACGTGTGTGTGTGTGTGTAATGTACTTCTGTCTATTTCACAATATATATATCATATATGTGTGGATGGGTAAAAATGCAGAAAAAGAATTTCCCCGTTTGTGTGGATAAATAAAGTATCTCTTCTTCTTCTTCTTCTTCTACATGTAGTAGTGGAGCCTGAGAAGACCAAAGCTACTCCACAAAGTTTGATCATTTTTAAAGGTTTAAACAACTCTAATGATTTTTTTCATGATTGATTTCTTTCCTTTTTTCAAATTTTGATATGATTTTAAATGTTTTGATAATTTTATTGATTTTTCATAATTGATTTTTATCTATTTCCAGTTTTATTGATTTTGATTATTTACATGCTTTCACCAATAAAGCTCAAATCTCACATTTTTGTCTTTGAATAAAGACAAAAATCGAATAGACATTAACTTCATTCCTTTTTAAGAGCTGTGGTCTAGATGTGTATTAGAATTTAACATCATTAATGATTCCTATAGGTTACTCGAGCCCAAATTTAAAACAGAATCCTTGGGACATATTGTCCTTGTCACAGAACTTATTCCTAGCAACCATACCGAGAGCCCAGATCCATGAGGGGAGAACTGCCGTTAATGGGCGTGGCTGGTGACAGTGTTCAGCTTTTCGGCTGAATGGCATCCTTCCAGTGAACTGTTAAGACAGAGATTTGGTTTTGAAACAAATAAATGTGTATTTTGTGATGGTATTGAAACCTCTGATCACTTGTTTTTTCTATATATGTGTTCTGAAGCACTCTGGACTGATGTACATGACTGGCTACACACAGGAATCCAACTTGAACCATTATTTACGGTGTTATTAAGAACAATAACGACTGATACTTTCTGGTAAACAACATATTAAACTAACCCTAACCCTTGGAAAACGTTACCTACACAAATGTAACTATATGAAAGTGAAACATAGGCTTAATGTGTTCCATAACGTATTTCTTTCCTTCACCAAAGCCCTTAATTTGATGAAAGGTAAAAATGCAATGAAACTTCTCTATTTTGGTCAGATAGGTTTTCTCCCTTTTGGAGCGTTTTTTGTAGTCTTTGAGTTGATACTTTCATGGTCGCTTTAGATTATAGAGAGAGTTTCATAGCTTTGCTTTTTCACTCTGGAAAAGAGATCTTTGTAATAAAGACTGTGAATCAAGTCTCTGCTCCTGGGTCCTCTCTACATATCGGCCTGACAATGAAAGTGAAACCTAGGCTTAATGTGTTCCATAACGTATTTCTTTCCTTCACCAAAGCCCTTAATTTGATGAAAGGTAAAAATGCAATGAAACTTCTCTATTTAATTGAAAAATATGATCTACAACAAAAGCCCTAGCTAATCTTATTTTATTTATTGTTTTATTTATTTGATTTATTTCATTTGAGTGAGTTTATTTCTTTTGAATGGTAAAAAGATGTAAGCCATGTTGTTTGTACATGTTTTGTTAAATGGGAATAAAGCTGTTCTGGTTTTCTGTCACCACCAGAGGTACTCATAACACAGATAAACAGTACATACAGCCAAACAGTTGTATCTCCTGCCATGATATTACAGACAAACTGCATATTTACTTGAATGTTAAGTCTCCTTGTTAAAACGGCTTGTGTTGATTCTTTGTTTTCGTAATATTGCATTATTCAGTCTTGTTCAAATTGTGTCACACTAAAATATTGAAAATAGAGATTAGTTATTAGATTTGTTATTATATAAACAAATCCATACATTACATATATTCATACTAATTTATTCCGATCAACTGGTTTACTTGAGGTCATGAGGTCCATGAGATTAGAACATTTTTATCCAAATATCTTTGTACTTTTTACTTCTTATTTTAGATTAATACAGAATTAATTCATACCAATAATGTGATCAATATTATTGCCATGCTGCCTTATGAATATGCACAGTAGAGTTACTCCTATTGTGCATATGGGTTATGAGAACAAGTGAAATGATTGCAAAGAATCAGTGAACTAAAAGAACAGATTTCACCAGTAGTAGCAGTGTTATGTTATGGCCAATGCTTGTTGTTATAAGAAAGATGCTTTTTGTCTTTGTTTTGGCATGTAGAATGGCTCTAAATACCAATCTTGTGTTCTAGAAAACAAACCTGAACAATAATCCTGCAAACTAATCATTCTGTGTTGAGCCTACCTTATTTATTTAAGGCAATCAGTTTCCTATCACTCAAAAAACTGAAACGTTGATTTAAAATAAAATTATTTTGTCAACAGGTTCCACGAAAGTGTATTATGTTAGTTAAAAGCAAAAATGTTAAGGTCATCTAACTTTATGAACTTGTATTACATTAGCACAATGTGAATTGACCCAACTAGATAAAATAACTTAAGATCAACAAGACTTATGTAAGCTTATTCAATCTAATTCACTTATGTTACATTGACATAAATAATATATTTACAGGCTAAATATTTTACATTTGTCCTTTAAACATGTGTCTTGTTAGTAGAGGTAATATAATACATTTAAGTTCAATTTATTAAAATTGGTTTTCATCCAATTTATTTTATACTAATTAGTGTGACCTAATTCTAGTTTGTCAACAGGTTCCACACAAATGAATTTGGTACACCCCACATATTTTTGGTATTTCCTTTATTCAACAATATTCATTCAACATTTTGTTGCCACTGGGTCCAAAATACAACCCCACAACCCTAGTAGACATTAGGGTGCAGCATGGTTCAACACCAACAGATGTAGTCATCATCCAAATGTGTCAGTGTAGAAAAGATAAAAATACAAAGTTGTTAAGTATGTATAGATTAAAAGCATTCAAATTAGAAAGTAACCAACTAGTTTCATATCACAATATCAATATAATATCAAAATATTGCTCAGCCCCACCAGTGGCACAGAGTTGGTGCATGCAAAGAAACAGGTTAGTAAACAGCCACGCGGAAAGAGAAGACAGGTGTTACTTTAGTATTAGGTGCTCATGCTCGTAAAGTGTAATGGGTACTTCTCTGCCAGTTTGTCATGTGTCATCAGGGACATTGTGCCAGTTGGACATGGTTGCAGTTCAAAAGCCCGGTAGTGCTCCCTGAACCAAGCTGAGAATATCCTGACTATGAAATTCAGCGTATCATGAAGTACACATATCCGTATTATCTCTCCAAATTCAGGTAGCCCATCAGTAAATCCACAGATGACTATCATTCCCTTTCTGTAATTGATCCCCATGCAATATCCGCTGTTAGCCATGTTTACTTCTGCCATGTTTGGGTACATCTGTTGGAGAGGCAATGATACATCATCTTTCAGAGACTTCAACTCCAGGTTTCTGTAGACGTGATGAGTCCCATAAATATTTGTCCTAAATGTACAACCCTTGAACATGCAGGGAACTGTTTCATTGGCTTTGAGATGCAAATTTATATGAGTGAAATACTCCTTTTCAGAGGCAACTTCAGAGAATCCACAAACATGACAGCTGAATGAGGCCGATGTCAATGTTTGCTGTAATGTTTCTCTACTATGGACTCTACACAAATGTGACCTGAGTGCATTCCAAGACTTAGATGTTTATGAACAACTAATATATGGGCAAGGATATGGGTGCCTGTGTTTTAACCTGTAATGTTTAAGTAACTGGCCTAGTTGAGGTCTTTGAACTGCAACCTTTACACTGCCACATTAAAATCTGGGAGGGGAAGGGGAGTGGGGAAAAAAACAAACAAACAAAAACACAAAGGAGATATTGGTAGAGGAAACTCAACTTGTAGTCTTAAATTAAGAAAGAAAAGTTTGACTGTTAACATACCATGGGCAAGCTCAGTAGTGCCGCCAACACCACATCAATGAGTGAAGAAACAGCTATCACACGCAGGATCTGAAATTCTACATATAGGAGCCATAAATTAATGTAGTTCATGACTTGTTTTTAAGAGAACTAGAAATCTAAATAATAAAAACACCCATTCAGAACGAGAGCAAGAGAATGAAGCTGTCATCTGATAAACTTTTCTTAAAATAAAAATACTGGCAACTCAAGTCACAGTAATTAAGTAGCTAGATGTGATCATACCTGTTATGTGTACAGTGCTACGGGCAGACAGGAGGAAGAACGAATCATCAATGAACCATTAATCAGGACCTGAAATTTTGCAACATGATATAATTATTACAAAAAGAGAAAATAGACAAAAATACATTTATAATTATGTTGTTATCATACAGATGAATTATTGGTGTCCTTTAGAGCTACAATAGATACATTTCCTCTAAACCTGCTTTCATGCCAGTCCTCACCATCACTTAGGTGCACTAAATCCAAGTAAAAAAACATTTAAAAAAAACTAAAAAACAAAGCAAAACTACACTTTACTGATTGGGCTAGCTGTGACACTGATCATGCAGTGTCACAGCTTACCATTCCTCAGGTCCACAAATTGGTAACTTTCCTGTGTATTTTTCTGTCTTAAATACAGCTAGATGGATTCAATTTGTTTATTCTTCTTAGAAAGATTAAGAACAAAATTCTTTTGACAAAAGATATGCTGACTTTATCTGTGTAGAGTCTACCTCTTAAGAAAAACATACGCCAGTATCTTTCTAATGACGTTTACTGAACCAACACACAGGTGGACGACAAGGCAAGGTAGCAGGTAGCAAAACCACAACAACACTTCTTCCTCTACAGTTCGTATGCTACATCTCAATAATCTCCCACCAGGACAGCGCCATCCAGTGGCGTAAAATAGCAACAACACAAACCATGAAAACACAACATTTCCCCTCTCTGTAAAACATTACATTCTCCTGTAAACAAACTTGTGGTAAGAGTAGATCATATAACAAAAAAACAAAATGTAAATACCAAGTTGAAGTTAACATAAATAACAAATTGCAATGTATACTCTCTGAAGGTGATATGAATGCAGGACAATACAAATAAAAGCTTTCCATCAGGCACAATAGCATGTAAAACAGCACAGAGGAATGTAGAAATAATAATCCTTCACCTTATACCAAGCTTCTATAATGCTTAACTAGCAAACCATTAACCATTTTAACTGGGATAATGAAGCATTAAATTCTCAAATCATAACAATTATTCTGTAACAAAGTCCTTGTGCCACTTAGGCTTGTACCTAACACGTTTCTGTCTGTTGGTTGTATGATCAGCAGAATAGTCATGCTCTGACCTTGTGGCATCACAGTTTTGTTCAGCCACGGAGGGAAAGTGGGCCAGGCGAGAAGCATTCCAAGTCTTATCATTGAACTGGCAAACTGTACATGAGGTTATACAGGATTGTACTTGAGAGTCAATTTTTGGCCACCAGTAGAGATCTCGCAGTCGTTGCTTAGTGCGAACAATCCCTTGGTGAGTCTCATGTGCAAGTGTGATCAAGGTGTGTCGCAAAGAGGTTGGAGCAATGAGTCTCGAGCCTCTGAGGATGTAACTGTCTTTGACTGAGAGCTCATGTCTGATTTTGTAGTATGGAGCCAGGAATTCACTCACCGATTTGATGGAGGGAGGCCATCCCTTT
>JAFBJQ010001027.1:29242-91742 GCA_016785345.1 Trinectes maculatus
TCATGCTCAGTGGGAAGAGAAGCAGGTGCACTGATATGTATTTTGCATTTAAGAGTCTCTGGCGCATGGTAAGGCTCTCTTAAGTACAGTACAGTCAGTTCAGGTAACTGTATCTCACTCACATCACTGTTCTTGGATGAGCGGCAAACACGAGCAAAATGTCCAACTTTATAACAAGACTTACAAGTTGCCTTAGCAGCAGGGCACTGAGAATAATTAGCCAGATGTTTATCAGACCCACATCAAAAGCAAGTACGATGGGAGGAAGCTGTGGCTTTTAAAGTTTTGTTTGGGCGAGTGTACTGTTTGTACTTCTTTTTAGAGTCCTGTGGACGGGGTTGGACAGTCTGCACTGGGACACTGCCATTTGTTGAAATTGCTTTGGCTTGTTGAACAGCAGATTCCACTTGTGTTGCAATTGTAACTGCTTTTTCCAGCGTCAGATATGGTTCAAGCAAAAGTCTCTCTCGTATGCCGGGATTAGTCACGTGTTCAATCAGTTGGTCACGGATCATTTCATGTTTTATCGTCAAATCCGCATTTGGACGCGAGGTCACGCAGTGCAGCTATATACTGAGCAATAGTCTCATGAGCCATTTGTCTCCGCTGTCTGAAGGCGTGCCTTTCCACAACAACGTTAACTCTGGGAGTGAAGTGTTTCTCTAGAGCAGTAGCAGCAGAATGGAACGTGTCACCTGTGTCTGGTAACGTGTAGAAAATCCGTTGTCCTTCGGCTCCGAGACAATGGAGTAAAGTCGCTCTCTTGCGCGCTTCAGGCCAAGCATTTCCCATTGCATTAATTACGAGCAAGTAGTTGTTGAACATCCGCATCCACACGTCGAAGGGCATCTGCGGCTCTCCCAGGCAAGGCAAAAAGAACGGAGGAGGAGGCACGTTCACCGACATGCTCATAAAGCAGAAAAAACACTCGTCGCCTCATGGTGAATCACGTTATCTTTGTTCCATTCATGAGGGCTTTTCACCTCCGCATGCGCGAGCTTAACGCAGAGTCAAAGCAACTCCGAGTTGATTGACCTAACTCTTATCACCTGTTCTGAAACCGAAAACTCTGAGTTGGACAGCTCAGGGTTGGTCAACCCTGAGTCTAGATTTTAACTCAGAGTTTGTTAACCCTCCTTTCTGAAACAGGGCCCAGGTAGCAAAACCACAACAACACTTCTTCCTCTACAGTTCGTATGCTACATCTCAATAATCTCCCACCAGGACAGCGCCATCCAGTGGCGTAAAATAGCAACAACACAAACCATGAAAACACAACATAGAGCATAGTAAAACATCAGAGAAAGTGTGATACAATGTCATAGCTGGGCCCTAAACACATTCTTTTGAACAGCATATCATACATTCACAGCAAATACAATACAGTGACGTGGGAAACTTCTCTTACTGAGTAAATGAACTGTAGAGGTATTTTGTTTGTTGTTATGGTCACTTCAGTTGGTACCTGATTTCTGCAGCTGTAATTCAAGATGAAATTCACACCAATGGTACTTCTAATCTTCAATGACAGCACAACATTACAGGACTACAATACATAGCTCCTCCTTGGGACTGTCTTTGTCACACTTTAAGAATAAGCCAAAAGCCCCTTTAGCAAAGCATTAAAAAAAACAGTTAACTGTTAAGGCAATACACTTACATATAACTGCATGGCCAGGAACGTGTTCAAAAATGAAAAGGTTGAAGAGCAGCCTTACATTGTATTCTTCACCTGCAGAAGGCGAGATGTAAGATCAGAGTTAACTTTTAGAAAAATAGCGGGGAAAAAGAGGCACACTGAATTTTGTCATTTATAATATGTTAGCGAGTGCTAGCGTCTGTCTGTCTCGCAGCACTGGAGCCACGGGCCGATAACAGTCACCGACAGCTAAAGCCTCGACTGGTAATATTTGAGGGCCATTGTGGTGAGCTAGCTCGATGCTAACTTTGGCTAGCGGTTAGCATCCGCCGCTAACACCCGCTTCCCAGCTGACCACAACGGCTTTCATACTTGTTACAACATAACACCGGAGGCCTCAGCACGGCCACGGCGCTTGCCTAAAGCCACCGGTGCTTTATTTCAGTGCTAATTTACCATACGTGCTAACTCTTAGTCCTCTAGTAACCCAGTAGCCCAATGTAATTTGCTGTTTACAACACGTAGCATTTCATGTACCTGTTTCACAGTGTGCTGATGGAAAACTTTTAATATGAAGCTTGGCGGGATAACAGCGGACCGACCAAACGTTAACATAGTAGAAAACGTGCCAGACCTACCGCTCTCCAAAACACAAGCGCTTCAGAAATATAGAACGAGTGTTGTATCACAAACACACAATTAAATCATGCTCAATAATATTAGAATTATATAAAATATTATTTTGTTAAATAATAGGTATGAATGAAACATGCCCTCCTACCTCTCTCGAACCGGTGGCAACTTCACCGCCAAAAACAAGGAAGTCTGAAAACACGTGCAGTCTGAAGTATTTTAATCTTCTCCTTACTGCCACCTTCCAAATGTAAGAAGTATTTCAACCATAATTCATTTAACTAAAATGATTTGTCATTAACCAATGAATAATTATTTTGTACACATAACAAAAGACACAATTACATTGACTTTATTAGAAAAAGACATGTATTTTAAGTAAACTGTAAATATAAAATTAATATACAGTGCACAACCCACCTCATTCACTTTTTTGAGTGATTCTACTGAGTAAACACAATTGTTAAGTTAAATCAGACTAACTTGTTGTACTTGAGTTAGTAACACTAAAAAGAACAAGTTAATTTGACTTGCTATTTTTAAGTTTGAACAGGTTCACCAAATTAAGTAGAAAACAAAGTTTTAAGTGAACTAAACAAGGAGATATAAAGTTCACATAACTTGAGCCTAATAATTATATTTACTTAGTGTTTTCAAGGCAATCGGTTTCCTAGATTTTTTTACGTAAGATCAACAAATCAGATTTTGTGTGTGTGAGACATGCCAATCAATCAGCAGACACTTTACATCTTTCCTGGTTAAACTATTGTTTTATTTCAAAGTAAATGTATGGCTCATTAAGAATAAAAGAGTGTCCACCTTCACCATTCCTTGAGTTTAAGTGTCCCGAAGTATGTTTTTAAGCTGGTTAATGTGCTGCAGTATTGCAGAGCTGCCTCACTTTTAACCATGGTAGATGAGTGTGGTTGCTCAAGACACTGTATCGTTAACCTTCTGCAGCATCAGTAGATATAAGCATGGCCAAAATTATGTATATTCATACTGAGCCAAATAAAAATTATATTTTGATGTTGTGGCAGATCTGTGTATATTCCATATTTAATCAGATTACTGACTTTCACACAGGCGATAGATACATGCTGATCTGCAGCTACATTAAAACCAGTTATTAAACATACTAGAGATTAAAATGGTAAACGTAGCCTACATCAGAAAATCACAACTATTTGGTATTACTTTTTTTCATACATCTACCTAAACTAAAAGATGGTACAACCAAAAAACATACAGGTAGTTTTTATGGAACACAATATGTATGCTGTGTTAGCTGAGACGGCAACACACAAAAACAGCTGTGCACTGATAGAAAAGTACAGTCAATTCTGAGACCGCAGAGTGGAGAGTGTGTAGTTGCGCTCTGTCTTTCAGTAAGTGTGAGGTCTGTTCAGGGTTTCAGGCAAAGGAGTGTGTATATGTGTATGTGTATATTCTGTCCTGTAATTTTCTCTGTTCATGTCCTGTTGTTCTTCTGCACCAACACTCTGATTGGCTCAAAGCTACTGTGTTTAAGCCTGATTAGCTGGATGTTTACACCTTAGAGGGAGGTTAATTGGCTAATTAACTGAGGGGGTGGAAACCTGGAGTCAACTAACTGGACTACTAATTACAAGACATATGTTTATGTGTGTGTGTGTGTGTGTGTGTGTGTGTGTGTGTGTGTGTGTGTGTGTGTGTGTGTGTGTGTGTGTGTGTGTGTGTGTGTGTGTGTGTGTGTATGTGCGTGTGTGAGGGTCCTCTCCTCTCCCCTCTTCTCCCTGCTAGATCTACAGTGAAAATCCACTGCAATGAACAATAAGGAACAAAACAACCATAAATTATGAGGGCAGTTAAGGGAAAGCCTAAAACAGCAGTCCGACATTTGGTGGTGGAATCTTGACCTTCTCCACAGTGGCCTGTGGTTCCGCAGGCCTCAGGCCCTCAAACTGTGAGGCTCTAGCTCTGTGAGCTGACATACATACTAACCTGACCACACTGTCACCACACCCTGAAAAACCAGTGGTCCTCTACAGAAGGGTTCTCTATTGAGGATAGAAGCACTGTACATGGCCCATCTAATCTAGGATCTAGTGCCCCATATTTTGCACTGCCTTCAAATCAATATCATTTACACTTGGAAAAAAAAATTGTCTGACTTGCCAGTTCTATGGTTCTGTCACTGTTTAATTTTGGCCAATTTGCCACAGTCCCCCCAACTATTTGGTGGCGAATTCTCTGCTGGAGCGGATGGGGGGGCATTTAACATACAAGTTGTGGAAGAAGGGGAGGGGGGGCGGGTGCTTTGACAATACCATAGAAGTAGAAAGTTAATTTGGGGTTTGGGAGTAATTGATAAATTTGAGCAACACCACCTACACAACAAGAGATATTATGTTCACATGCATTCCATCATGTTATCTAACGATATAACGTGGAGTCTCCCAGAAGGAGGGGCAACTTCTCACTACAGTACATTGTGTTCTGTGTGACTGAGTCCCTCTTGCTGCAAAGTATTTGGTAACAATAAAAACCAACAAAGACAACTGAGTCTCCCTAGCTGTTTTTTGCTTTCATCAAAGGTTGTGCTCAGGCCTCCAGCACAATTTGGTGTCAGAAATGGGATAGGACTAGTGGACTCCATTCGATAGACCAACAGTGGCAGATGAAAGCTAGATGCCTTCAACCTCCAAACCTCCCTAAGATGAGAGTGATAGAGGACTGTCGCTTCTGTCAAGTGAGAGAAGACAGCTCCTATCCAGCGAACTCAAAAGTGATAATATAAGAGGCTGATCTACGAATCTGGTGAGAGTATTTGTGACATTTAAAAGTTTTATAAATAATAAAATGATGTCATGCACACCATTGTTCAACATTGTATCGAGGGAGTCCTTTTTTTAAGCACAGTAATATACAGTAGGTTATTACTTGCTTGGGTCGTTGTCCTATTTAGGAAAAGGACAAGAATTTTTGTCTGTTTTTGATTCAGTAAGGGGAAAAACAGTCAGAGTTGTTACGGTTGTTTTGTCATGAACAAAAACCGCCCTGTGTAGAAGATGTTCTCACTGAACTGGTATGGTAAAAGGCAAATAAGTGTACACTTAAGGCATGATACAATGGGGAGCACACATTTACTAAACAACCAAAACCAAACAATAAACTAATTAAACAGTAAATCAATTAAGTGGACCAACTGAATCACTCAAATCGACATAACAGAAACAACCAAATAATTACATTCAACCCCACCCTCATTCACTCACAGATAAAATAATGAGACCCTGTAATTACGGCGCTAACACCAGTCCCTGCCACCAACTGTATGCAGTGGCGTCGGGGCCGAACAGGCGGCCAGAAGTGTAGCAGCTGTCGCAGCAGGGCCAAGGAGCAGGTGCTGACAGCCACAATGGAGCACTGAAGAGCAGCGCGGGGACCCAAAGAGCAGCCGTATCAGTACCAAACTGAGTCGCAGAAGTGAGAGACAGGACCGGAAACAGCGGAGTCAGAGCAGCAGGGCTTCTTGGAGCTGCCCTAACACAAACAAAACAATTAATATGATAACACTCATGCTGAGTAGATGAACCTGACAGGCTATCATGAGGTGCACATACCAACAGGTGAGTCTATGGACACTTGGAGAAGAGCTTTATGCGTTTTCTGGACACACAAGACGTTCGGCACGGAACGGGGGACACACAGCACTGCCTAATAAAAACACGGATACTTAACAAACGGAGAGCAGACTAACTTACCTGCCTGTATGAGCACGGACTGAGGCGACCAGGAAGTCAGCACGAATGCGGGCCACAAGAGAAAGAGGAAGCCGAAGTACACACTACCCCTCTTATAGTACGGCCTAATTATGATTGTCTGGTTCGGCCACACACCACGGAACTGGACAGAGCTCTGTGCCAAAGAGCAATAGGGAGACAAGAGCTCTCACTGCCACACAGGCAAAAAAAAACAAGCCTTGAAACAACTACCAAAAGAAATGCCTGATCCTTCTAAAGAAAAAGAAAAAGAAAGGGGTAATACAAATAAGACGGGTAGTGATGAAGAGAGACAGGGAAATGCGCCGATTAACAATAATGAAGTCGTGTCTTCATTATTGCGTTGCCACTGTAAGGCACGTCCGCGGACAGCCCTGCACGCTTCCGCAAGTCACCGAGAGAGAGAGCCAGCAAGCAAGAGAGAGAGCGAGCATGTAAGAGAGAGCAAGTTCACCGAGAGAAATAGAGAGAGAGAGCGTGCGAGCGAGAGAGTGACTACGCTTCCGCAATTCACCGAGAGAAGTAGAGAGAGCGAACGAGCACTCGCGCGCTTCCACAATCGTCTCCGCGATTCACTGAGAGAAATAGAGAGAGGGAGAGATCGCACGTTTACGCAATCCCGTCCACGGTTCACCGAGAGAAAGAAAGAGAAGGCGAGAGATCGAGCGCGAGGAAAACGTCAAAATATCGGCCAAAAATATCAGTCAAAAATATCGACCACTGGCTGACCCTGACCTCTAAAAATTTGCATCGGTATCGGCTATAGAAAAAACAGTATCGGTCGATCTCTAGTTCAAATGCCAATGATTGAAGCAACGGGCCCAATAGGGCCACATATAATCTACAGACCATGGACAGAAAGTGACATTGCATCTGCATCACAAAATCTCCCTAATGTGGTAGATGTGGTAGAGTTTGCTAATCGACTAACAGAGTTTTGTAGAGAATTCAGACTGACTACATCTGAGCTGAGACATTAGCATTAGTGTTTTAGAATTCCACTGTCTACTCTCACAGAGCTGTCAAATAATCTCATAGGCAAATCGAAGAGCCACTGATCCAGTTTATCACATGAATAATGAATATTGCAGTATGGTGAATCAGATTGCACAGAGGATCATAGAACTGCATGAAATGAAGAGGACCTGCATCAGATATCAAGGACCTTCACTTGCTGAGGTGGTGCGTCATGCTAAACATGCTTAGAGAAGCAGAAACTGAAAGAATAGAAGAAAACGCAGACAAAGGAGAAGATTGTGTATATGGCACAGACCCAAGCTCAACTGACAGAAATTAAGACACATACACAGTCTCAGACAGATCTAAGACAAGAAAACAGCAATGGGAGCTGATTCGTCTGTGGCTCCTTGGATCATTGGATGAGAGACTGTCCACACAACCCGTACGGATTGAGGAGAAATGTCAGACGATGGGGTAGAGGCAGATGCAGAGGAACGGGAGGCGGGAGTACATCAGGATCCAGCCACAACAACAACAACAGCAGCAGCTGCAGCAACAACAGCAGCCGCTACCACAGCAGCTCAGCTCAGGGGACGGAGACCAGCATACACGGTTACTGCTATTCCCCACTTCCGATTGAGAATCAAAGAAGGAGGACACTCCTCCTGGTGAAACACTATGATGTGACATCTTCCCAGACTGTGCAGCATTCAGGTTATGCAAATACACCACATTCAACACAAATAAATACACAAATGACATTACAAAATGTAATAAAGGAATTAGAAAACATGGTCTCTGGAAAAGATAAAGTTAGGGCAAAATATGATGAGTTGCCTATTAGGCTTACCACTTATGAACTAAAAGTAAATGGCTACATGATTACATTTTTGGTTGATGCAATTTCCCAATCATGGTTTGTTAAGGGTTTCACTACGTTTGCTGAACAACATTGTTCAGCTCCACCTTTCTCCGAGTTGGTAAACTTCATTCGCACAGAGGCAAAGGCTTGCACAGACCCAAAGTTTAACCTCTTCATGCAAGCTCCAGCAGAGAGGAAGAGTAAATAGGAAAGGGCTGCAAAGACACCTGTGTACGTTCAGAAGTACGAGAGCAGATAAGTGGCCCAGGAGATGCACCATTTGCTCAAAGGCTTGACCTAGGATGTGTGCTTTGGAGGTGCTCACAAACCACTGGAGGTGAGAAATTACAAGACAGCCATCCTAGAGAATGGTTGTGCAAGTCATCTTCAGCCATGTGACAACTAGATCAGAGTGAAAGAGAGTGTTTGGTCGATTACCTCAACATCAGTGCAATCCAGAACATACCTCCACATGCGGTTGATGCTCACTGAAGTCAGCTTGGGGCGATAAGTCTTTGTACACACCCCAGACGACCACAGACTCGCCCCATCCACGGAAGATCTAGATTTCATCAAGATAATGGAAACTGAGTGCTACCAGGACAGCACCAAAGTTGGATTGTGCCTTTACCTTTTCGGTCGCCAAGACAGCAGCTGCCCAATAACAGGAAACTGGCTCTTGACCATCTCGTATCACCCCGTGTGGTCTTCCACAGCAGTGGGTCATACAAAGGACTGTTGCTCTACAATGTTTTGATCACTGGGCCTGACCTTAATAATAGCCTGGGAGGTGTTCTTATGAAGTTCAGGAAGGAACTGGTGGCGATCACTGCTGACATCGAGCACATGTTCCACTGCTTTGTCATAAAGGAGGACCATTGGGATTTCCTCCTCTTCCTATGGTTTAAGAACAACAACTCTACCTCTTCATCTTTTTGGGAACAGTCCCTCGCCTGCCGTTGCAGTGTACAGGTTGAGACAGACATCTAAGAAAGCAGAGGCAGACTATGGCAGTGATGCAAGAAGACCACGAGTTCTATGTTGATGATGCTTTAAAGTTCTTCAGCAATGAGGAAGTGTCCTCAGGCTAGCACAGAAGATGCTTGCAGCTTCTAACCTTTGGCTGCACAAAATTGCATCAAATCAACCCACAGTCATTCAAGCATTCCCACCTGAAGATCGTTCCAAGGATGTTAACAGCCTCAATCTTTCATTGATGATCTGCCTATCCAACATAGCCTTGGATTATTTTGGAACAACAGACACCTTCATGTTTCAAACTGTTAACGACCAGAAGCCATTTACCCACAGAGGGGTACTTTCAATTGTGAATAGCCTCTACAATCCTCTAGGGTTCCTCGCACCTATCACAGTCCATGGAAGACTGATATTAGGAAGAGAACTCTGTATCTTTGCAGATGCATCAGTCAAATCGATAGCAGCCGTAGCTTACATTAAGGTGACAAGCCACCAAGAACAGACTCAGATCAGCTTTGTCTTTGGGAAGGCAATGTTGGCTCCCCAGCATGACCTGACTATCCCGAGGGTTGAGCTCTGTGCGGCTGTACTCGCTGTTGAGATCGGCGGGATGATAGTCACAGAAATGACACAACATTCGACAACATTACCTGTTACACAGATAGCAAGGTTGTGTTGGGGTACACCCACAACCAGACAAGGAGATTTTACGTCTATGTACACAACAACGAATCTGTCAGTCACAATATCCTGGCCAGTGGAAGTATGTTCCAACACATCTCAACCCAGCTGATATTGGGTCAAGAACCATTACGCCAGCCCCGCTAAGCAGTACAGGATGGCTCAAAGGACCAGCCTTTCTCCACAATGCATCTTTGCATTCATCCAAGCTTCGAGAGACCTCTGGTCTTATTGACCCCGACATTGACTCCTGTTCACAAGCCTCACGCATGTCACCAGAGATGCAGTACACTCGCTTCACCCAGAATGAATGCAAGGGTTGGCACATTTATCGTCCTACAGAGGAGGAGTTGCTGAAAGCTAAAGTATGAATTATAAAGAGTGTCCAGAATGAGTGCTGTGCAGAGGAACTTAAGTGCAATAGCTCAGCACTCAACATACCATCTTACAGCAGCCTGTGGTAATTAAACCCCATGATAGATCAAAACCAACTTCTTAGGGTAGGAGGTTGGATTGGACAGTCACGTCTAAGCACAAAAAAAAGTCACTCCATCATCATACCTGGCCAGCATCATTTTGCAACCCTGCTTGTGTTTCACTATCATGAAGCAGTGAAACACCAAGGAAGACATCTGACTGAAGGTGCCATTCGAGCTGCAGGGTTCTGGCTCGTGGGTGCCAAGAGCTGTATCGGCCATCTGCTACATAGATGTGTCAATGTTCGGATAGTTAGATTTTAGTTTGCTTTGTGTTTACTGCTGCTTCTGCGACACAAAATTAAATAATTAAAGAAAAAAAAACGCGATACAGCAAAGCCGCGATCAGTGAACCGCAATATCAGGATCACTGCACTGTGCCAATGACAAAATAAAGCTTTCTTTCTTTCACATAAGCTATGCTGCTAGGCTAGTTGAGCTGTGTTAATTGTCTGTATATTCTGCCAGCCATACAGGATCGGACAGTTCTTCCATCAGCTGCCCCTTTTCACTGAAAAACTGTCCAATTACCTCTCTGAGAGCGAAAAATCGCTGCAGTGCGGACCCCCGACCACCTCACATCGTTGTGATATATTACGTCTCCGTATTCAGCCTGGATATCAAGCAAGAACTGCTGAAACTGTCGGTGGTATAGTGCTTTAGAGCGAATAGAATTGATTGCCTTTACCACTGGTTTCATAGCATGATCAAATTTGAGATGTTTGGCGCAGAGAGCCTGCTGGTGAATTATACAGTGAAGTTTAATGGCGTACCTCCTTCTTCGCTGACTTTATTGCAGATCAGTGTGGACAATCAACTTCGCTCACCAGCCATGGCAGGCGCACCATCGGTAATGATCCCAGAAACTTTACTCCATAGTAGTTTCTTATCATCAACAGCTTCACAAACAGAAACGAATAAATCCGATCCTCTGGTTTGGCCTTTCATGCTTTGGAGGTCCAGCAGCTCCTCTGTTATGTTCATGTTGTTGTCAACTCCACTTAAAAAATCAGTAGCTGTGCAGTGTCAGATGCATCTGTGCTTTCATCGCAGGCTAATGAGAAATAATCAAAAGCCTCTCCCCTGTCCCCCAGTTGTCTCTGAAGATCCGACGATATGTCCTCAACTCTCCGTGCCACAGTGTTACGTGCCAGGCAAACATTCGCAAATTCTTGCTTCTTCTCAGGGCAAATGTTCTCCACCATTTTCATAACACAGTCTTTGATACATGTACCTTCAGTAAAAGGTTTGCCATGTTTAGCTATTAACATGGCCCCTTCGTAGCTTGCTTTGGTGATATTTTCTTTTGACTGACAGGCCCGCGTGAAGAATCGCTGTTGTGATGCCAGTGCAGCTTGGAGCTGCTTCACTTTTTCAGCATGGTCACTCCCTGTTAGCTTGTTGTATGTGTTAGCATGTTTCGTCTGGTAGTGTCTCTTTACGTTGAAATCCTTAAACAAGGCAACCATCTCTTTACAAATTAGACAAACACAATTGCCTTGATTTTCAGTGAAGAAGTATTGTAATTGCCATCTCTCTTGAAAGCGGCGGCCCTCACTGTCAACTTTCCTCGTTTTCTTTGCAGTGGCCATGGCAGAAATGAGCGGAGGGGTTCGTGACACGGATGCAGAGACTGATAGTATTGAAGTGGTGCTGCCACCATTTGGTGAAAGGAGGAATTACAGTTTCAAGTTTTATGATTTACCGGTATTTATTCTGTTTGAAAGTGCAGGCGGGCCATAAATAATACATTATAAGATCGAAGCTGCGGGCCGTATGAAATCTGCCCGCGGGCCGGACTTTGGACATGCCTGCTCTGATCCACTCGTCCCTAGTGTTGGGAAATACGAGTCCTTTTATGGACTCGAATCTTCGAATCTCGGACGGTAAAATGAACAAATCTTTTTGAGTCATTTCGTTCATGTAACAAGAACGCCCTCTAGTGGGCATTGTCAAAAACAACAGGCAGCCTGAGCTGGCTGTCACATGACAAATTATCTAATCTCAAAGACTCACAGTTTTGAGTCGTGAACGAATCAGTCCTGTTTTCTGTTTCCTGCGTTTCTGCTGCAGCTGCTAAAGGACGAGTGAATGAAAAACTCAGTCACTTATTTAGACAGTGGATTCATGATGATTTTTAAGTCCAAAGTTCCCGAAAATGTTACTGTCACAAATGTGACATATTAATGTTGTTTAGTGATTTTATTTTATTATTATAAGATTATGACACAAAATCAACACGTTTATATGATCAAGTATTTATTTATCAACCCACTTATAAACACTCTACATTATATACACCATAACGGTGTACACATGTACAAAAACCGAATACTACAAATTAATTATTTCATGAATGAATAATGTATGTTGGATGTCATGACACATGAATGAGCGACCTATCTGTATGAACGAAACGCTGGGTGTAGCTACTGGTCGCCACAAATGAACGAAAGAACGACTTGAGTGAACGAAGCTCCGTATTTCCTGCTCAGCCACATAGCTGGATGTCACATGACAACTGAACGAGAACGACTCACTGAACAACTCAGTGAACGAACCTCTGTGTGTACTGCTCCACACACAGCCTGAGCTGCTGTCATGTGACAAATGAACGAATCTCAAAGACTCACTGTTTTGAATCGTAAATGAATCAGTCCTGTTTCCTGCTCTGCGTCTCCACTGCAGCTATTACAGGACGAGTGAATGAAAAACTCAGTTCCCTAAAATGTTACTGTCATAAATGTGACATATTAATGTTATTATGTGATTTATTTTTATTATTATTAGAGATTGCAGATTTGCTCCTACTGCGATTTGCAATAATCCACCGCGCCCAACACAAAACAACCAATCAGAGCCAGAGGAGTGCTTGTCTGACATCTGTCAATCACTACTCTCACACACACACACACACACACACACACACACACACACAAACAGGCTGCGGACTGCCCCCTCCCTCCGCTCATACTGCCGGCTGCCGCAGAGTGCGGCGGGGAGGTGGGGCTGGGAGGCAGGGCATGAGTGCAAAGGAGTGTGACTGGGAGTGACGTGAAACTGAAACTGAAAGCTAAGTCTGCTCTCTTTAAACCGCTTTAAACCTTAGCTGAAACAACTTAACAGTAAACTATGTGACCCTGCCTGGTTTCAGCGTGATTTCATTTTTGTCTCAAATTGGATACATTGTGAAAAAGCCCAGTTTCGGGAGACAACACAGCGGTCAAGATGGCTTGTCAGTTATTGGCACGTGCACTAACCCCCACTCCAACCATCTTGTCTGTGATTGTCTGGAACATGGTTTGCTATTGTTTTGGTGTACAGCCTGTGCCCTAGTGTTTTTTGGCATTTAAGGTCACTGTGTTGTCTCCCAAGACTGGGCTATTTCACAATGTATTCAGGGGGCAGGCAGCTAATGGATCAGTCAGAGATGGTTCCGATTTGAGACAAAAATGAAATCACACTGAAACCATGCAGGATCGCATAGTGCATTCTTAATGCTACGCTAAGCTCAGCACGTGCTAATTTCAGACTTAGAAAAATGGTAAGCCAATTATTCCAAATATTCAAAAATGACCTGATTTTCAAATGTTTACAACTTTAATGTGGTATCATCTAGGAGTGTCTTTGCTCAAGATAAGAGGGCAAATGTTGATTGAGGACTCTTAAAACAATGAGGGCTCCACATAGATGTAAAAGGTTCCCTGAAGAACTCTTTCTGTTTTGAGGATGTGAGGAAAATTTAAAGAGGGAACGAGAGTAAGAGACAAAAAGAGAAAGGTCAATGTTGTTATTTTAAAATGGGCCCTGAGTCACGGTGAAGGGACGCACAAACAGACCAAGTCATGATTGAAACTTTATTGACCTTATTGGTGTGCCAACCATATATGAACAACAAACAGCTTTATGACTTTGTGTTTAGACTACTGAACAGCTGGTAAGAGGCGTGTGTGTGTGTGTGTGTGTGTGTGTGTGTGTGTGTGTGTGTGTGTACCTAGTACTAGACTTAATCCGCCTCTTCAAAGCAGCAGCCCACTCTGGAATCACAGAAAGGAGAGGCTGGCTGGTTGGTGCTCCTTTACACAGATGGACTGGACGATGACTGGGTCATTTTAACTGGGAGCTCCTGTATAGAGACACTGTTGAACAAGGAGAGGTGCTGAGAGGAACAACACTGGTCAGGACTCACAGAGAAGTACAAGAAGTGACATGAAGACGCAGTACAGGGTGACATGTGCGGACTTACTGACAAAAATCTGATACTGTTTGGAGCTTTGCCTGAAATGTAAGCGGTTGTAGGAATCTTTTACGGCAAAACCTTTAACCTATTGCCCCATTGACCTGAGTCTGTGAGTAATGAAAGACCCAGAGCTTGGCAGGACATTTGCAACTGGAACACACCGTGGACATGGATATTTTTTCAATGGATGTCCAGCAGGACTGGGACTTGGTGCTGGATGTAACGGGACGGCTCTGTAGCTCAAAACTGTGTATCTCCAGCTCTGTGGTCAAAATGTCTCGAAACTCACTTTAATAAGAGAATCTACGGTAATGCCATTTTTTTTAAAAATCTAAGCAAAACAAGGGGCTGTAGTTTGTGGCCAAAGGTCTTCATCATATATTTGCCAGCTGTTCCCTTGCCAGCAGAATGCAACTCTAAAGAACTTTCTCTTTGTGTAAGTTATTGGAGCCAAACTCCAGCTGAGATCGACAGCAGCTGGAGCTGAAGTTCTACACAACAGGAACAGAGACTGTCCAACTGTTTGAAAATACTGAGAAGTATCGCAACTCTGTGTCCCCAGTCTCATCATTCGGATTTACCCCGAAACCCTATGTTTACCCCCAAACCATGGTTATTTAACATTTCGACAGTCCCCCTCTGTTGTCATGGCGTCAGCTGCATCAGGAGGCTGCGGTGAGGCAGATAGCTCTGTGAAGTGGCAACTGTGTTATGATGTCACTGCGAAGACATGGTGGATGGTGAGTTGACTCAAGGCCCATAATGTAGTGTTATTCAGGGACTGAGAAGGCTTACTACAGAAATATTGTACTTGCTCTTTTTATATTTCAGATTTCGGTGTGTGTGTGTGTGTGTGTGTGTGTGTGTGTGTGTGTGTGTGTGTGTGTGTGTGTGTGTGTTTGAACAGACTGTGACCTATAATGCTATTTTTATTCTTATCCATAGTTTCTATTGTTATTTTGTCAACTCACACAGAGAGGAGAAAACAAAACAACATCATTCAGGGTAACTAATTATGAAAATAAATATTAGTTTTGTCACTATGTAAACCCTATGTAATATAAGTCTGTTGTTCTGCTGATCTTATTTTATACGAACAACATTATTGTTTTGATTTATTATTTGTGACTAGGTGGATAATTTAGGCCCACTGAATAGGCAGTCTATAATATCTCTCTTGCTCTCTCTCAAACTGTCACATAGCCTCTGATGGATAAAAGGGTTTCATTTCATTTACATTTGCACATGGTGCTTTTACATATTATAGCTATGGGTTGCTGATATGGTTAGTGTTTAATTTATATGCTACTGTGTTATTATCATGTGTGAATTTGATCAGATTAGATCTGTGACTAACTGATCTAAACCAGTTCAATAACGCCAGTCACAGTTCATTTTAAACAACTCACTGTGTGGCAGAGAATGTGTAGGAGGGCAGCAGGCAGTGTAAACGTTGTAGGCAGGGGGGGTCACAGACAGAGGCAGACACACTGGGGAAGGCTTAGGAACAAAAACCTGGAAACCAGCTGGACAAGTCACTCATTACCAGAATGGAGAGAAAAACAGCACTGACCTTAATGTATGGTCAGAGTGAGTAAACATGAGCACACTGATTGGTCTATTTCCCAGGCCAGATGTTTATGTGAAGTACATGATAAGTGTAGCTGATGGAAAACCATCACTATGGTCTGTCAGATGAAGTTTACAACATGTAAATAAGAGGTAGGTGTAATGCGAGGCCACACAACTTACACTGTGAAGATACAGTATGTGCTGATAGAGCGCAGATATCAGCAATCCAGCTGATGAACAAGGTCTTTCATTTATGTGTGTGTGTGTGTGTGTGCACGTGTGTGTGTGTCACAGTGTTTGTGTTGTTCCAGTGCCCATGTTCGCGTTCACCAAATCATGGTTGCTAGTGGCTGTCTGAATTATGACTGCTGGTTTTCCAAGATGAAAGCAGAGGTGGTGTGACTACTGGAGAAACTAAACGTTTACATCCTGTTTTCATCCACTGGTTCCTTTCAACCACGAGCACAGTCGCCCCCCTTCTAAATTGAACCATGGCTTTTTCGTTGACCTTGACAAAAATCATCTTTAGTCCATTGTAGTGGACCAGTCATATAATTCTGTTGATGGGGTTGGATTAGAAAATGCTCACATAGGTAGTCTATGAGAAAATGGTGTCTGTGAAATATGTCAGTGTCCTCCGTGCACATTTTTAGAGACATAGCAGCTGAGAACATTGTGTTTTTGATAACATCCAGTAGTAACAGTGCTTTCATTCACTCCTCAATTGCTTTTCACTGTCCATCGCTGACAAAGACAGTGACACATACATGCAAGTGTAGGTTTATTACAGATACCAGAACTCTGCTGATATGTGGTTCCAGCAGAGCGAGGTCAAGCCCTGTGAGCCCTGTTGACCAGTCTTATAGTAAATACTCTAGTTCCACCAACATCTGTCCTCTGGAGGCTTAGAAAGACACAGCTTGACCTCCATCCTATGTCAGTCCTTCAAAGACAGACACAAAGAGGTAAATAAGGAAATAGTCCGGTCTGTGTCTGTGAAGTATAAATATGGCTCTATTGGTTGAATGGTCTGAGCCTTGCTCTTTTCTTTTTGCTTGCCTGTGTTTTTACCTCTAGTAGCTGCACTGAAGTTATGTGAAGATGCTTTGTGTGACCTATATCTGTCCTCTGTGGAAGAGAAGCTCCTCTCCAGTATGTTACCGCTCTCTGATTGTATCTTGGGCTACATCTGGAATCACCACTATATTTGCAACTTAACTTCAGTGCCTGACTGTGACTATGAAATTGATTGACCTCAGCGAGGGCCTGACAATCCCAAAATGCACTGGTCACATTTCATAAATGTGGAAGTGATCTATACATTTGAATGATGGTGATATCATGGTGAGTCCAAATTCTCGGTTTAATGTTATGATATTACATCAATTCATTAGTCAGACACATTTGTCCAAAGCAGTAACACTGAAGCTTCAAAGTACTGAACCCATAAAACTGAAATGGATTTTGGATTTCACTGAGCACCAGAGCGACGTGTGACCTTTTGGAGTAATCTTCTGTGGCGTTTTATGGCAGCTGGCATCCAATTTGTTGCATTGCTACCACATATGTGTGGTCTTCTTCTTCTTACATCACATTCTGCCCCATTTGTCGCCTCTTACGATCAGCAGGGGGTTGCTAGGGATTTTTTCTAGTCTTACCCTGCCTCCTGGTTGTGGCTTTATGAACTGCTCTGAGGAAAAGAAGAAAGACTAGCTTTCCTACCAGCTTAATGTTCCTGTCATTCTCATCTCATACAGTGGCCATCTAACCTCAGTGTGTAGGAAGAGATGCAGGCACTGAGTGTGTGTCTGTGTATGATTGAATATGCAGGCCTAAAGGGGAGTGTAGTGTTCTGTCCCCCGAGTGTAGCAACTCTGGTTAAACACCAAGATAAACCGTCATCAATGAATTCAGGAGTCCGAGTAGAGTTGACTTTTTTACTCTCTGACTTTTCATCTGACAAGCGGTGAAAACTGTATTTAAAAGAAATACAAAATGGAAAAGTTATTTATATTTACATGAATATTGCCTCATGAAACAACTCAAAATAGGCATTTACATCTCTGTATGTACCTTGAGCAACAGTAACGATCATGAGAAGAATGCTCTTTTAACATACAAAAAATGACCTCTCTAAATTACAAATGAAATATAAGTTTTTAACAATTACCGCTATTTATGCTTTTTAACATTCTCACCATGAAAAATATACACTTACGGCGTTGCCCGAACAATGTTTCCAAATGGAAGATAGTGGATAAGCCTCAGAGCATGAACAGCATGTCAGTTTTCCCTCTCAGAGCAACCAGGAAGAGAAAATAAACAAGGAAGTGATGTCGCTACCAAGTCGACCTTCAAAATAAAAGGTTCTCAAATAGTTTTACCTTTTTAACTGCTATTTGTAACTTAAACACGTATAAATGAATTATTTTAAAGCAAACAATAAAGATAACCGACATAAATGCCTCAGAGGCAACACAGTACACTATACTGTACACGCACAATAATGACAGCATGAATTTACCCTGGTGATAGGGTGGTGCCCCGAAGTTACTATTTATAGTAGACATTTCTAATTATCAATGATTATCCCTGATAATTATTAATATTATTTAACTAATAACCAAATTGCAAAACAGAAACAACAAATTACCACTGACCTTGTATCAGAGAGATACAAGGTCTATATTGTTCTGTATTCAGAGAGAACAATATAGAGAGGCCTGCATTCCTTCTCAAAACCAGACCTAGGGTTAGGGTTAGATGGTAATAAAACTAGGGCTAAATGGTAATAAAACTGAACCAGAGCTCTGAGTTTGAATGAAAACTCTGAATGACCATTGGTCGAGCCTCAGGGGCTCCACTGGGAATCCTGCCCAGGTGATAAAAGCACCCTGCACCCGATATCCCTTGCTTATTCCTCGGGATCAGTTGCAGCAGAGAGCACACAAAGGCTTTCTCCAGACTTGGCTGCCGCTTGCTCTTTTGAAGATATGTGAACTTTACAAACAATGAAACAGATCAGATAAATAAGATTAGCAAGTTGATGTTTTTCTACTTTTTGCCCACAGCCTCGCTGAGGTCAATGCCAATACGTAAATACTGCATTTAAAAATGGCAGCAGCCTGAAGTTTAGCCTGCAATGTAAGCCTGCAAGTGATTGCGTTGTTATTTGTTGCATTGCTGCCATCTGCTGGACTGTAATGGTGGCGATTGTGAACAGTGGACGTCTTTCAGTCACTGCTTCTTAGACAATAGCAATAAGCAACAAATACTGAAGACATGAGACACATACAGTCATCTCGTATTTTATTAGATAGTAGCAGGATCAGGTGGAGATCAAGTGGAGGCCAGCGCTGAGTAAATGACAGATTTCTTTTTTGTGAGAAATGTCATAATATATACAGATTCACTGCAGTTTGCCTGCTCTGAGCCCACTGTACACTCTTCATCAACATGTCTTGTAAACTGATACTTGACTCAGAGCAAAAGACATTTTCCATCTTCTGTCTTTATGTCAATTTGTTGGGCAGCTCACTGCATGTGTACATTAGTAAGAGTGGTGCAGTATGTGCCAGGTAAGCTGTTTTCATTCTTCTGTAGGTCAGATATGGAGGTCCTACAAGAGATGTCCTGATCGGGTTTTTTGTACTTGGTACGTGACATCTTTGATTCCTTTGATACACCTACAGCAAAAAATATATCAGGCAATCTTCATTAAGACAACACAACATTCTCTTTAGCAACAAGCCCATAAACATTGACTAATCATATTTTGGCTGGTGTTCTTATGACTGAAAATATTTTTGTCTATAATTTCCCATCTTTTTGTAAATGGTTTTCAAAAAAAACAAAAAGGATGTTTTCACTGTAAAAAGGGTTTCCATCCACATTTTATTATCATTGTTATGTGTAGGCATTTAAGAGTAACATTGATTACCTCAACTAAAATGCTCCCCACACTATTTTTAAAACTATATCAGTCCAAGAACACAAACAGATTTAATTTTCCTTTAATATTTAATATAATTTTAATGTAAAATTAAAAAGTATGACACATTCATATCATATAGTTATGACCCCCTGTTATGACCAGGTCAGCCTAGTGGTCTAGTGTTAAATAATGTGCACGACCTTAATACTGCTACCTCATATTAAAAGTCCAAATTACATATTCTTTTTATCCATTTGAAATACATTAAGTGATGACCACAACAAATTGTCACCGCATTATCACCACAGTAACTATGCTTATTTTATTTGTCCTGTCTTACATCTTAATTATTTAATAGTAATATACTAGTTGTGTAATTCATTCCAAAATATGTGCTCCCCTTGTCTTAGTAAAGCTACCCCATATTTTTTTATTGATATATGCACTAAATATATACTGGATAATTACACCGTAATTTGAGGGCTATATTCTTCTAGGAATGTTTCTTACACACGAAGAAAAACAGGCTCATGTGTATTTCCATAAACCTTTCACTGGAGAGAAAGTGTCCACATCCATGTTAATGGCTCTTTGAGATTATACTTGCACACATTGATGTTTAACAATATGCAAATGCCAATATGGAAACAAGCTCATGATTATAATATTAGAAAGAAGAAAAAAAGAAATACCTTTTGTTGTCCCACGTGGGTGAAATTAACTTTCTGCATCCCACAGTACAGTACAGAACATGTTTTTAACACAAACAGTTAGTACAAACACAGCATGCACATGCAGAGCAGTAGGCAGTAGGCTACCTCCCAAGGTGGTGGACGGCAGCGGACAGATGGTGGCACTTTGCCCGTTTTTTTCAGCCCGTCCGGGGTATAGGCCGGGAATGTCAAGAGTTATACAGACATGAACTAAAGTATACAGGACAAATTCAAATTTGTGCTGCCACAAAAGGAAATGGACCAAAGTTACTACAATCATGCCAATGCTGATTCTGTTGTCCACTGTTGGGCTTTAGAGCGCCATTAGAGTGACACTCTCAGATCCACTGACAGGTACCACTTTGCATCAACATACACAATTAGTTCAAGCGTTTGATACCAAACTGCCACCAGCATGTATGATATAACTTATGAACAGCTTGCCACTACTGTTTCACTGCCAGAGACCACTGTCCACAAGTCTCAGTCTTAGTCCTTTGGGTCATTTGTACAATTGTGTTTGCTCAACAACACCATGGCAGGAAATGAGTCCACAGCAAGCAAACAGGAAGTGAATGTTGAATTTCACTGGAAAAGCTAGTATTCTTCCTCCTTATTCGTCTAGGTATGTACTATGAAGCACTTTTAACATACCAGGATATTTTGGGTGGCTACAGCTGGGAGGCATACAAACACAATATTTGAAAGGTTAGTCTTCATAAATCCAAGGATGAGAAAAAGCAAGTCAGTGTTTGCTCCCAACAAAGCTGCCTCAAGATGTGTGGAATTTTGCTGCGTTTGCAAATAACTTTTCATTTCTCATGGGGAAAACAAAGTGATAAGCCACAGTATACCTTAGGCCTCTGTTCTTCATGGTTTTTCTTTACTCAAAATTCCGCTGGACCCTCCAATACAACACAGCAGCCCAATGGCCATTCACTAGTCATATATGTAAATCTATTTGAGTTGTATTGTCTTACCTGTGTGCATAGATGTCAATAAAGTGGTCAACTTAGGTCTGCAATTACACAGCTGTTTATTTTATTTTTCAATCAATCAGTCCAATGTTATTTGTATAGTCCTTATTCACAAATTACAATTTGCCTCATAGGGCTTTAACAAAGAGTACAGGGTGTGACATCCTCTGACCTCTGACCTCCACCCTCAACAAGGGTGAGGAAAAACTGCCAAAAAAAACCTTTTAAAAGTTTGTTTATTTGATTTGATTTTTAAATAAAGAAACAGAATAAAGGCTGAAGGACTTGGGCATGGAATAAGATGGAATAGAGGTCAGAGGTCAGAGGTGAACCCGTCTGGGCACTGCATCACAATGTGAATTCCATGAAATGCCCTCTTGTCCGTATGAGGAAGCAATACAGACACAGGGAGAGGGGGAGAAAACAGTGTGCGGAGAGAGGAGACAGGTGAAAGGGGGTAAGTGAATGGACCTGCAGGAGGTAGGTGGAGAGAGGAAACAGCAGAGGGGAGGTAGATGGTGAATGTAGCACTGTTCAGTTCTGCCGCAGCCTCCCGGGCGGGGGGTGGGGGGGGGGGGGGGGTACTGCCGTGGAGCCCGAAGCTTGACGCGGGACGCTCCTGGTCTCGAGCACCGCGGATTTACTCCAGCTGGCACGCGCACCAGACAGGTGAAAGGGGGGAAGTGAATGGACCTGCAGGAGGTATGGAGAGAGGAAACAGCAGAGGGGAGGTAGATGGTGAATGTAGCACTGTTCAGTTCTGCCGCAGCCTCCCGGGCGGGGGGTTGAAGGGGGGGGGGGTTACTGCCGTGGAGCCCGAAGCTTGACGCGGGACGCTCCTGGTCTCGAGCACCGCGGATTTACTCCAGCTGGCACGCGCACCATGGCAGGAATGAACAGCGTACGGAATGCCACGCAGCGGCAGTGGAAGATGTACAGGCGTTGAGGTCAGCTGTGGCGGCGGCGGCTCAGCTCCGACATGGTAGGACTGAAACATGCTCCGATAGCTCCACTTTGATCGCGGACTCTTACCTCTCTCTGCTCCGCTCCGCACTGCTGCTGCTCCGCTGCTTCGTGTTCTCCTAAAAAGACGCAATGAATAACATTAGCTACGCAGCTGGAAGTGGAGCGGAAAGCGCCAGCGCTTACACCCCTTTAAATACCACTCAGCCTGTCGCTCTTCGCTGTGCTTTTCTCTACGTCTTGTAGTTTGCGGAAGAGCAAAATGTGATTATAGTCCCGTGCCTGGCGTTTCCCCGTAGGAAAAAAAACGAAGCAGAAATTCATTTAAATATTAGGCTTATAAAAATTCACCGTGCCCGCCTTCAAATTACACCTGGAACAGCACGAATTTGAGAACATATTAAATTGCCAGGATCCACCCTTTAATTCGGCACACCCGGCTTCACTCTAAACAGCTCGTAGTTAAAGAAAATCTCAACTTCTCGCATTGGTTCTACCGCTTCGCCGACTGACGTCTACTGTTAAACACACGGCACAGGGCGGAAGCTGGTGGTGTGGAATGGTTATTAAACTTGATATTCTGTAGACATTATGGTCTATTAGACAATAATATTTGTGCCGAATGACGAAAAAGATAATCCAGATGGCCATGGCTTATGTCAAAAAACGAGACGATGCGTATTAGCGTCATAAAACAAGTCAACTCAGAGTCGGACAACAGTTTCGAATGGGATTTGGAGGAGCACCACCTCCTCCACGGGGAACGGGACTTATCGACGTTAAACAGGTTCTATCCCTCCGGCAAATGTGGTTTCCGACCCCTGGTGGCGATTGAGTAAGCATAGCGGACTAAACGCCGTGGCGGGATTCGATGTGTGTATGTGTGCATGTGTGTGCATGTGTGCATGAAAGTTGTTGGGTTTAGGTGATTTGTTGAACAGCGGGCAGTAGCAGCTCAGCTGCGGGACAGCGCGAGACCTACTTCAAGTTCACCTTAGTCTCCATATCCAGGTTTGTCTGTGTGTGTGTGTGTGTGTGTGTGTGTGTGTGTGTGTGTGTGTGTGTGTGTGTGTGTGTGTGTGTGTGTGTGTGTTTAGTGCTCAGTGCTCGTGTGTGTGTGTTAGTCAGCAGAAAATGGCCGCAGTTAGAGGCAGCGGGCCGAGAGTGACAGGCCGACAGAGGGCCTCCTGTCCCGGCATGCAGCTGGGGCAGGGAGCCGCTACAGTACACAGAGAGTCCCTCTGGAGCCGCAGTCCTGAGCGTAACATCTGAGTCCATGTTGGGAAGTGGGCCACTGGACAAAAACACAGATGCCACAGTATCACCTCCTCATTACCATTTGCCCCAACACATGACACGGATTGAATTCAAGAATAGTCTGTATTTATTTATCTACTGTGGAAGTCTGAATTTATTTTTGCTGCTTAATTTAAGGATACAAGTCTTATTTTCAAGAAAAACATAAATGACATACCATAAAAGTTGGGACTGACTGAAACTTTTCTTGTAAGGTACAATCAGATGCCATTGCAAACCTGCACAGGCCAAAATATTATGGTCAAATAACAACAAAAGAGTCAATACAACAATGTCTAATGCAGACAAACACAGCTGCGCTTTCACCAGTCTTAGTGTTAAAACTGTTTGCTATACTGTAGATCATTTGATTATTGACAGTAATTTGCTACATTATTTTGTATGATTATCAAATAAATTCATGCTATATAATGTGTTCTTGTATTCTGTTTACTGGTTCAATCTTCTTTTTTACATGAGTGTAATGTATTTTTAATATTATAATATATTACTGTTTAAACAGTGTGTGTGTGTGTGTGTGTGTGTGTGTGTGTGTATGTGTTTATTTCAAGATTAACAATGGCATGGATAAAGGTGGCTGTTTTGACCACAGAATTATAAATGGTGAGCTGAGGAAACAAGATAATGGGTGTGTCTGTATGTTGATTGGATGTCATGTGGATGTGTGGTCTCATTACAACAAGTTTACAAACAAACTATCAAGGGTCTGACTTGAATATTACTGTATAGAAACAAGGATCACTGTCTGACCATCAGCCTCATTAACACATTGCAGTTTTTGTCTTAAGACTAAAGCCATTTTTTGGTCAGAGATACAACATCTGCTGGGGGAGTGGTAGCGGTGGCGCTATACAGGGGGGGAAAGTTAGGACGATTCCAATGACCCCTGACTGACAGGGGCCCCCAAAATAGGAGATAAAATATACTCTCTGCGCAGATGGGGCCAAATTAGATTTTTTGTCATGGGGTCCAAAATTCCTTGTGGCTCCCCTGAGTGGTAGCCTAATGGTTAGAACGTTGGGCTTGAAACCAAGAGGGCTGGGGTCCAAAACCGCATGTCCTTGAGCAAGGCCCTTAACCCCAATTAGTCCTCCGGTTCCTCGCACTGTACTGTATGCATGGCAGCCCACTGCTCACACATGTGTGTGATGGGTTAAAAGCAGAGACCAAATTTCATTGTATAGTACACTGTGTCAGTGACAAATAAAGCTATCTTTCTTTCTTTCATCACTGTTTGGTCACTGTTTGCTGGGTGTTGTGCTTACCGTAAGTACTGTACTGTGGGTACTGAGTGAGTATGCACTGTATATGCTGTGTGTACTGTATTTACTGCATGGTATTCACTATTGTGTGTGATGTGTGTATCGTTATTACTGTATGTACTGTATGTATTGTATGCACTGAGGACTGTATTGAGTGTGTAATATGTGCACTGTATACACAGTATGAAAACAGTGTATACTGTGTACAGTTTATATTGTGCATACAATATATATTGTGTATGTACTGTGCAATGTACACACGGTGTGAGAACAGTGTATACTGTGTGTAGTGCATACTGTATATACTGTGTGAGGACAGTGTATATTTTGCGTATACTGTTTGAGTGCTTTACTGTGTGTACTGTGTACACAATTTGTTTAATGACAGCAATGTATGGACGTGACGGCAATGTGTGTAGGTGAGAATAGTGTGTGTGGGTGATAGCAGTGTGTGTAGGTGAGAATAGTGTGTGAATGTGATGGTAGTGTGTGTAGGTGATTGCAGTGTGTGGATGTGATTGTAGTGTGTGTAGGTGATCGCAGTGTGTGGATGTGATGGTAGTGTGTGTAGATGAGAGTAGGTCTCATCTAGGAGGAGGGAGAGAACAGGGTGAAAGAAAGGTACCTGAGCTAGGTTAAGTTTGATGCATCTTTGTCGATCCGGTCATGAACTGTACAGTAGAGTGTGTATGGGTCTGGCTATGTGATAACAGTGTGTGTGTCTATGACAGCAGTGTGTGTGGTTAGATGAGGGCAGTGTGTCGATCCGGACAATACTCTGTACAGTGGAGTGTGGACGGGGCCGTGTAGAGGTGGAGAGTGCAGCAGGCAGCTGCTGCGGCTTTAAGCCGCCGTCTGGGATGGGCTCTCTTCATAACGTCATTTCACTTCTTTTTTTTTATTCTTCGCCCCCTCGGCTCAGTCCTTCGTTAAACCGTTACACCTCCGTCCGGCCACAGTCTATCGAGAATGACGATTGCGATCGTTCTCTCTGTTTTTGTTCCCGACGGGCTTTTTTTGTGCAGCCTCAACTTTTCTGGCGTGTCATCATTTGTGGAGTTAACGATAAGAGCCCGTCCCTATTCTGGATTTTCGGTTGGAAACTCTGTGTAGCAGCCAGGAAATGCAGCGTTTTCTCAAACCGCTGCTCTCCTGATCGAGCGGCTGACGAGCGGGTAGAAATCTGCAAAGAAGTTAGCACTATGGAAACGATGGCTTGCAGCCCAGGTCTGTTTATGTTAACGCGGAGCCGGGTCTGATTCTGCTCATCCTCCTCATCAAAATGATGTTTTCTCCTCTCCCCCTGTCTCAGGTAAAACCTCTCTGAGCTTCCCTGTGTCTGATCTTCTCTGTGCCCCCGGGTCAGTGTTGTTACATTAGCACAGTCAGAGAGCCCAGCATATAGGCACATGACGACATCATGCAGACTCCTTGACCACGTATCGCTTTTTACACGGACTGGTCACCTGTCTCCATAAGTTGCTAAGAGAATGTTCCAATTTATATTCCTGTTTATATGTTTCAGAGAATAGTATTATTATGACTCAAGTCTACATTACACCCACTGCTGTGAAAATTCCAATGGAACGTTACAATCTGATTGAACCATATACAGTACATATCTACACAATGTGATGCATAATCAGATAATTTACATGGCAGTGCTTTATTCAGACTGTTGTCTTAATATGGTTAGTATTTGCATATTCTCCATGTAAACATAGTTATTGACACTGTTTCTGTGTGCATGAAAGAAAACTGAAAGTCTTCATTCAGAACAACTGTCAGCCTTAGCTGCTGTCATTATGCAGAATAGGACAGGCAATTATATGAATGATCATAGATCACAGAAAGCAGATACACAGAGTGCAGGAGTGAGTGAGAGATGGGTTATATTGACAGCATCAGGCCTGTTGTTGAGTTAACATGTGATTATCAGCTGTAACATGCTGAAAGTAGTGTTTGGAAAGAACCTGCCTTAGATTTGTGTTCTCTACAGTATGTTGCTCAGCATGTCGGCTCACACTGTATTTATTGTGCATGTGCATGTGATTTTTATTTCTGACTCAAAATATCAGATAAGCTTTGATTGCATATAACCACTTGTTCCCATATGAAGACTTAAATGTATACACAGCAGATTTCAGCAAATTACTTCCGTTTTACAATGAGAGATGTGTGGGTAGGGTGATGTGGAGAGCAATGTGAGGAACAGTTTCAGCTGCACAGCTACTGTTCTGCTGTAAAGCTGTATTACTTGACTACTCATTATTTTTAAAGCTGACCACGGCCATGTCAGTAAAAGGCAGCACATTGGAGTTTCTCCAGAACTTAATTTAAAAAAGTGTCTTATTTCAAAACATAATCTGACTGTGCCTGGCCCTGGCAGAACTACTACTTTTATTACAGGTAATACTATTATCATTAGTACTGTAACTACAGTTCTAAGAGCTGTTGAAGTTGTTTAGCTCAGCTATAACTGTTTTCTTTTGCTACAGATTATATTGGCCACAACATTAATTTCATACCTCAAAAGCCAAGTAATAAAAATCAAATAAAATTTTAACAATTACTGTACATACATAGCGGTAATTGTTTTGCAAAAAAAAGGTGAAAAAAAGTTATCTGCCTTCTGATCTTTTTTCTGTCCTCCAATGATCCCAATGGTGATTGTGATGGGTCAGTGACATTGTCACTTGCAGCTCGTCAGTTTACAGAATCTTAGCATCTTAGCTTAGAATCTTACTATCCTAGCAGATTCAAATAAATATTCTTTGTGTGCTTCAAACTTGTTTTTTTTTATATCAATTAAATGAAAATGGTTCAGTGACTTAAGTACAATTTCAACTAAAGTGGGTTGTGTGATATTAGTTAATCTTGTCTCTCTGACACAAGATTAGATTAGCTTTTGGGTTTTTAGTTTTAGTGGCATCGAAATTGTCCTGTTTATAGGGTTTCAAAAGTGAGTTAAAACATTTGCACAGTTTGCCCATCAAGCTCCGATAAGGTTGAAATCCTGTACTGGTACTGTATGTTTAAAAAGTGTAAGGTTTGTGGGGAATTTTAGATTGATCTACTGTAGAAAAAGTGTATTTCCTAAAAGGAAATGCGTGTGAATGTCTTTCACTTCTGCAGGTGGCAGTAGCGGGTCTTATCTATGTTGGACACAGTAGCATCCCCTGGTAGAATGCTAATGCTATCGCTGGCTAGCTAAGTTCTTTTTATCAGCAGAATGAGAAATTACACTGAAAATTGTATCACAGATGTCCATAATGCTAGCGTGAGCTAATGGCAAGCTGGCTAAGTTGTTATAATCAACAGAATGATAAATTACAGTGCACACTGTATTAGAGATGTCCATAATGCTAGCCTGAGCTAGCACGAGGTAGCGCAAGCTGGCTAAATTATGATAGTCCGCAGATTTCTCAATTATAGTGTGAAATGTGTCACAAGCATTACTCACGCTCGCGCGAGCTAGCTTGAGCCAGCTAAATTATTATCGTCAACAGAATGTTGAATGACAGTGCAAACTGTATCAGAAATGTATTATCAACAATTACAGGGGGTCCTCGTGTTACGACGGAGATTCGTTCCTGAGAATGTGTCGTAACCGAATTTTGACGTTAGTCGGAACATACATTCATTGTGCCATTGTGCATACATTGTGCCACTAGATGTCGCTATAACACCACCCTACAATAAGAGTTTACTATGGTGAATTGCCTCACTGTAGGGGTTGATATCGCGAGTGTAATGAGCATTTCCTTTAGATTTCTGATATCAACCGTGTAGACCCTGTCTTGTGAATAAACCTACGGTATTGCCACGATCCCGATCGCATCTGTGTCCGTGTGCATCTCCTTACCGGCTGCCGCTGCACCCCCTGCCAGCCGTCCATTTCACATAAGCAAACACAAGGCAGAGTAGCGTAGCTGTGCTGTGGAGGTGTTGGAGAGCCGGCAGGAGCGCTGAGAGACAGAGAGAGCGCTCACCAACTAGTTCCCGTGCGACGTCTGTACATATTTACGGGGCAAACCACTTAAGCCGAAACCAGGAAGTTCACGGGAGATGTGTCGTAACCACGAAAACAACGTATCTCGCGACCGTCGTAACACGAGGATCCCCTGTATTTGATTAATTCATTGTTAATTATAAATTACAGTGTCAACTGTATCACAAATAGTGTGCTTAATAAGCATGCTCACCATTACAGACGTTGTATGAACAGAGGTTGTTGCTGGAAAAATCTACGACTAATGCAGTACTGTCATGTACTGCATTAGTATTAGATTTAAAACTGTAATTGAAGTGTACCACTGTAATTGAAACAAATTATTCCTTATGTAGCAGCTGACAGTTTTTGTTTAACATTTGAATTAAGTGTATGAAGGCACAATGACAGACAAGGATCAGTTTCTCTGTAATGCTCCAATGCTATCATTAAGTGGTAGAAAATATGAGAAACTCAACTCCCCTGTATTTTCAATGGGCAGAAATATTGTACAAAATAATGTTTTCTGTAAAAGATATGTGGTGTTGCAGTGAGAAAAGTAATAGCACCCATCTCCTAAAGGAGCTTTATTTTTTGATGTATGAACTGTGCAAATCAGACAAAAACTTTCAGCATTCACACTAATAACTGGAAAAAGTGCATTTCCTGAAGGAAATGCGTGTGAATGCTGAAAGCTGTGCTGAAAATGCAGCGAAACTCTGCTGAACAAAAGTAAACATGAGCTAAGGACAGCTGAAGGTCTGCTGTGTCACTGTATTACTGTGGGTTGTTATATGTCTTCCACTACTGCAGGTGGCAGTAGCAGGTCTTATCTGTGTTGGACACAGTGGCATCCCCTGGTAGCATGCTAATGCTACCGCGAGCTAGCCAAGTTCTTATAATCAGCAGAATGATAAATAACCGTGAAAATTGCGTCACAGATGCCCCCAATGTTAGCACGAGCAAGCACAAGTTAGCTATGTTATTATAAATCAGGAGAATTATAAATTAGAGTGTAAAATGTGTCACAGGCATTGATAATGCTAACGCGAGCTAGCGCGGGCTAGCTAAGTTATTGCCATCAACAGAATGTTAAATTACAGTGCAAACTGTATACAAGATGTCCCTAATGCTAATGCGAGCCAGCGCAAGCTAGCTACGTTGTTATAAACAACAGAATGATGATTTGCAGTGCACACTCTATCACAGATGTCCCTAATGCTAGCGCGAGCTAGCAGAAGTTAGCTAAGTTGTTATAATCATCAGAATTATAAATTTCAGTGCAAACTGTATCAGAGATGTCCCAAATGCTAGCGTGAGCTAACGCGAGCTAGCACAAGCTAGCTAAGCTATTATAACCAGCAGAATTATAAATTACAGTGTGAAATGTGTCACAGGCATTGCTACACATATGTAGCAGCTGACATTTTGCTTGCAGCATTCACACTCATAAAAGGACGATTTTAAGTGGTTAAAATAATTTTTACCATTTTTTTCTGCTGTGACACAGTAACTGTCTGTGTCACATGCAGCAACATAGTTCTTTTCTTTCTCTAATTCATTTGCCAAACAAAAGACAAAATGCACAATTATTTTTCCTTCAAAACTGACATATATAACTGTGATATTTAAGGATGTATGTAGGGTGGGGACACGGTGGACATGTCCCCCGCACTTTTTCAAAGTGCCGTTTTGGTCCCCTACATTTTTTACCGTCCAAAAACAATGTTACACTACAGTAAACAGAGACATGTCAAGCACTAGGACCAAGTGGAAAATGGCCGCTCTTGCTGAAGCCTGTTTACGTTAGTTTAGACCGCCGACAAGCTTATCGATTGGCTCTGTCGTTTCTTGTGTGATTGGATGTCCCCGCTGTCACTCCGTTAGGTTGTAAACAGCACTTGCCAGTTTGCTAGTTAGCTGATCGTGTTAATCTGCCACTGTAAATTGTTGTTAACACGTTGGGCATTTGTTTTGGGTCACGTCAGATAGACGATTTTAATATCAGAGGTTTCATTTACATTCATGCGTGTTCGTGCATGTCCGTCCTTGTCAGTCCACGTGCATGGGTGAATGTGGGGGGTCTGGAGGCGGGAACCAAGCTGCTGTCCTTAACAGGTTTGATCTGGCTGACGTGGAAGGTGGAATGGACTTTGATAGTTCTGGAAAGTTTGAGGGGAACAGCTGCGGGGTTGATTACCGTAGAGATGCGGAATGGACCAATGAACCGTGGGGAGAGCAGTTTGAGGTCATATGTGCTGAGCCAAACCCGGTGACCCGACTGGTAATCTGGTGCAGATTACCAGTGCGATCCACTGCTTTCTTGTAGGTATACACGGATCTCAAGAGGGTCTGTCGGGCCTTGGTCCATACCCAATGACAGCGGCAGATCAGGGCCAGGGCAGAGGGAGCGCAGTCTTCCTTCTCCAAAGCAGGGAATAGGAGCTGTTGATACACATAAACGCAGTGAAAAGGAGAGAATCCAGTAGAGGAACAGGGAAGTGAATTATGGGCAAACTCAACCCAGACTAAGGACCTTGACCAAGAAGTGGAGTTCTGAGCAGTGAGGCAGCGAAGACCTTTCTCCAACTCTTGATTCAGACGTTCTATCTGACCATGAGCCTGAAGCACCCACTTCCATCACAAACTGGAGCTGAGGGTCTGGTTGAGACAGGATCGGGGTGGTCTTAAAATGCAAGGCTTTTTCTGCTTGATGGTTCCAGGAAAAACTTCCTGCAGGAGATGTGAGGAGTGCAATGGAGCAGTGATGGTACTGTAGTTCCGAATGAACTTATGATAAAAGTTGGTGAACCCAAAGAAACATTGAAGCTGCCTGCGGTTGGTGGGAAAGGGCCACTCCAACACTGCTCTGACCTTCTCTGGGTCCATCTTGATCACTCCTGGAGAAAACCCAGGAAGGAGACTCTGTGCACCCCAGCTGCATTGCCTTCTCCTAGACAACAGAGGACTGTTGTCTAGGAGACAACCACCATGTGGTTGACAGCCAGGAACAGCGGAGTGGGTATGTGGGAAATCCTCGGAGTCGATCCACTGGAGCGGAGTTGAGGCGCCTTGCGTTTGTCAATGTGGATAGCAAGGGCAATGAGGGAGTCAAGGTCCACTGGAATGTCGAGTGGAGCCAGCCGAATGAATGGAATAGTTGTGTTTGGCATTCTGCAATTGCCTCCATCTACTGTTTAAGGAGTCTCAGATGTTCCTTCTCTGAAGAGACGAGCCTCCTGCTCCTTAAGCAGGGTAGTGAGTCTGGCTGCGTTGGCTGCGTCCGTTGTTGGCCAGTACGTACTGTGACGTGTGGACAAAGAGGACCCAGATGCATCAGCTCAGGTAGAACAAGCTTTTTAATGGATCAGGGAGTCTCTTGGTCCAAAACAGGCAAAGGGTCAACATCCAGAAACCACAGCACGAGGCAAAAATACATACAGGACTAAACAAGCTCAGAGTCGGATACACAGGCCAGGGTTGATAACCAGATAGCAGAGTCCAGGCAAAGATAAAGACTAGGAGTAGGGAAGCTCAGAGTAAAGGGTTCAGAGGATCAGTCACACAGGCAATAGTCACTAGAGAAACTAAGGCTGGAACGCTGACAGAGACAGAACAGATGAACTGGTGACGAGACAAGGGAACACAGAAACTTTATACACGGGGGAGGGTGAGGACCTGATTGGACACAGGTGAGACACATAAGGGAAGGCAGGTAATCACACTGGCAGGTAACCACACTGTACCCTACCCTGTAGGGAAACTCCTACAGGGTAGGAAGTGTTGAGATCTGAAACAGGGACGAGACAGTGAGTTCAAAATAAAACAGGAAATGGAACAAATGACAGACAGATTGTGACATACATACAGTAGTGTAAGACATGATATTGTGACAGCTCTGTATGGAACCATTTCTCCACTATAGTACCACAGCTACCACAGTGCACTCTTCAAGCCCTCCCCAACCCACACTGTATTCAGATTACATTCTGCTGTAGTCTGCAGGGAGATCAAAGGCATAATAATGCTGGGTTTGGTCAATGTTCGATAACCAAGATCACTGGCAGTATAATTATCAGAAAGACATTTAAATGGGGTGTTAGTGCGCATGTGAAGGATGTAGACGTATTTGGTCAGTGCTCCTCTTTGTGACTTACAACATCATCTTTGCACCGCGTCTTTCCTTCTTATAGACAGCGACTGTGTGCACATATATCCCCTCAAAAACCTACTTGAGCTGAGAATCCACAATGTCTAAGCCGAGAATTTCCACTAAAGCGAAAACCACCGACAACTAAGCTGCTGGGACCAGGGTTGGTGCTAATGCTAACAGCAGCCCTCACGGAGATTCTCCCACCACAATAGACGTGCCTCCGGATAAAACTTATGATGTGTGTAACGCAGTGTTAGAATCGGTCCTGCGATGCATTAATGAACATTTTGACGCCTTTGTTTCAGTCACTTGTAGCTTTGCAGCCTGAGCTGCAGGGGCCTCTGTGGCTAACCAGGAGCAGGCGCCTTGTGATCTTGACACCCGCATGCATGCGCTTGAGGCTAAATGCACTAGGCTACATGCTAAGGTGCTTGACTTGGAGGCCCGTTCCTGGAGGCACAACATCAAACTTGTGGGGATATAAGAGGGTGAGTAAGAAGGCAGCCCCACTGAATTCGTCTCCAGATTAATCCCCCAGCTGCTTGGTGACAAACATTTCCCACACCCAGTTAAGGTCAAACGAGCAAACTGCTCACTCCAACTGAAGCTGTAGGTCGGCGCCAGGCCGCGCATCATCCTGGCGTGCATACACCACCTCCAGGAGAAGGAGTTGATCCTTCACCTTGGCAGACAACAGCTAATGGAGTACAAGGGAGGCAAGGTCCTGATTTTTCCAGATTACACCAGTAAGGTCATGGCACAGCGGCGCACTTTCCGGAAGTCCTGCAAGCTCTACACAATCAGGGAAGGAAACACACCCTATGGTACCCGGCCAAGCTTTATGTTTAGCCTCAAGATGGTGGGGCACCCGCAATCTTCAGTGCTCCGAAGGAGGCAGCGCGATGCCTGGGTGGGAATGGCTGAGTGGCTCACGAAGAAATGTTGTCATGTCCACGTCAGTTTTTGCTGGTGCCACTGAAGGATCTAACTTTTACATGAGAATTGTCTGACGGTTATGAAGACTGTATAATACTGTGCAGGGTTTCCCCCAGACCAGGAAGCAATTTGTGGTGTGCTGGGTGTGGCCAAGGGCGTGGTTGGGGCAGTGGGGATGCCCCCCCTTTTGGGGAGCTTCAAGTTTTATGTTGAGATTTACTCACCAAAATTTAAGTTAAAGTTTAGTTTTTCCTTAATTTTTTGCCTATTGTAATGGCAGTCTTTAGATTCTGTGACATTCAAGGAATAAATTGCCAAAACCAACTAAAGCTCCACAAATGAAAATAAATAGTATAATTTAACAATTTAAATAAAATAATAACAAATTAAATACATACTCTAATTAAACGTAAGAAATGACAAGGCAAAATGCTGCTGGCAACTATCTTAAATAATGAAACACTATTAATTGGTTCAAAGCCTGCATACCCTCTCAGAACACCTAATTAAGGCCCAAGCTGGAACAGCGAAGGCCCTGTTGTTTCTGAAGGAGTTATTATTATTATTCTTTGCGAAAGTACGCCAGGGACGTCAGGTGTGACATGAAACGGTGCCATTTCTGCCCATTTCCACACCATGCATTTGATCGAACTCCTCCACATTTCATGGTAACAACATCAAACTTGGCCAGGTAAGTCTTCAGCCATGGGGGATTAAAAGTTGGCGAAAGATTTTCCAACTTCTGAAGGATTTGGCTGTGGAGCCACCTCAAACTTAGGCGACTCACCAGTGTTCGCCACTACAAGGTCCACAGTCGGCCATTTTGAGTGGAAGATGCAATTTGGCGCCAATGCTAGCAACATCAAACTTGGCCAGGTTTCTCTTCAGCCATGGGGATTCAAAGTTGGCAAAAAGGTTTTCCTACTTCTGAAGGGTGTTGCTGTGGTGCAGACTCAAACTTGGCTGACCCGCCAGTGTGCGCCACAAAACACAAACTCTCTTATACCTTGTGAAAACATCGTCCGATCCTGACCAAATGTCATAGGGTGGACGCTGCAACCGGCCTGAACATGTACATATGCTCATAGTGACTAAGCGCCACCTACTGGTGGTTGGAAACGGCACTTTGCTTCCACACCTCGCATATGATCGAACTGCTGTGTAGTGCGATGCGCATCGGCCAACGTCCAGCGCATACCCCGACCTGCGCACGTTCTCGGGCCCGTTCACCGCTGCTTGCAGGTTTAATTATTATTATTATTATTAGGGCCCGAGCTGGAACAGCGAAGGCCCTATTGTTTCTGAAGGAGTTATTATTATTATTATTATTATTATTATTGTTGTTGTTGTTGTTTACCAAACTTGCTCGAAAAGTCACGAAATTCACCAGAGACGTCAGGCGTGGAATGAAACGGCGCAATTGGGCCATGGCTTTTATTTGCGTGGCAAAATGCCTCTGTAGTGTCCCCTAGACATTGCAAAAATGCCTCCACGTTGGGTTCTTTTGGCTTAGCCTGACGAAATTTGCTACACGTCTTCGTCATGCCCGACACACAAAAAAGCCTCTTGACGCCATGGTGTCAGGTCTACAGGAAGTCGGCCATTTTGAGTGGAAGTGTCAATTTGGCGCCATTTCTGCCCATTTCCACACCGCACATATGATCTAACTCCTCCTACAGATTTGATGCTAATGTCATCAAACTTGGCCAGGTTACTCTTCAGACATGGGGAATTAAATGTTGGCAAAAGATTTTCCTACTTCTGAAGGGTGTGGCCGTGGCGCCGCCTCAAACTTATGTACTGATGTATACCATTTTCTCTCCACTTTGCAAACAAGGAACTATCAATATATGGTGGCAGATCCAGGTTTGAGGATAAGGGAGAAAGCTTAGAGATTTTGCCAGCATTCCCACAAAACGTATTTATATATTGCCAAGCCCGAAGAGTGCTGTAAACTACATATCTTTTTGCTATTTGATGTAGTGCATTTATATTGTTATTGAATGGTAGCGAAGTTGTCGAAAAGGGAATACAAAGTTCTTCATCTATGTCTATGTCTATCTATCTATCTATGTGCATTGTTGCTTCTTTGCACCCAGCTAATCAGACCCTTTGTCAAGGCGGCCCAGGAATTTTACCAGATAAAAGAGGTTAACATTTTGTTTATAGATTTAAAGAATATTTTAGCCAAGTAACAGGGCAGTGACTGAAATAAGAAACTAAAATGGGGCAGAACATTTAATTACATTAATATATCCAAGAAATGACATGGGGAGCATTTTCCAATGCTATAATTCTTCCTTGACCTTTTTAAACAATGGAATGTAATTAGGAAAAGATCCTTAAAATTATAGAGCCACATTCACCCCAAGATATTTAAAGCGGTTTTGAGCCCAGGTGAACTGTGAGATGGCCCTGAGTCTGCAAGAAACTGATGAATTAATTAATATAGCATTGGATTTTGTCAGGTTGTGCTTATAGCCTGATATTGTTCCAGATTTAGTGATGAGGTCTAATACTGTCAATTAATCAATCAATCAAATTTTATTTGTATAACCCATATTCACAAATTGCAATTTGCCTCATAGGGCTTTAACAAAAAGTAGAGGGTGTGACATCCTCTGACCTACAACCTCAACAAGGGTGAGGAAAAAAAGGAAAAGGCTGTGCTCGGGACGGAGATGCTGGCCCTTTAAAGGGCGAAGCTTAGACCCGACCGTCTCCCCAGGAAGGAGAGAAATAGAAGAAAATTTGTTTGTAATGTTTAAAGTCATTAAATCAAAGGCATACTACAGCAACTGAGTCTTTTTTTTAGTTCTAACCGGACTCACGACAGTGATTCACCTTTCCACCAGCATCAATTACCCATTCGCTATCTTTTACTCTGTGTCCTGATTGGCTAAGGGACTGTAGGCCAGTGTCAATCAGTCTCTTCTGTGCCTCGTCTCTGTCCAGTACAGAATGCGTTCGGCTTGGCAAATTTACATGTTTGCATATTGTCTCCACAACAAAATCCACAATGTCGACGAAACGTTCTGCACCGTCAAAGACACCTGCACCACAGCCTTCAGTAGAAAAAGACGCTACAGCGGAGCGGAGTCAGCACGAAGAGGAACAGTCAGAGGAACTGTGACAATGACAACGCGTCAGTCACAATGTGTCCAACGCGTAGGTTGATTATTAAAGTGATTATTTCACAGTATTTCTAAAAACTATCATAGTTATTTGTTAAAAAACACTTCTATTTTTATTTCTTAAATTAATGCTTGGGCCTGAAAACAGGTTTTGATCTTTGGTTTTGTTCTATAGTACTGTATAATAATTGTAAAAAAATAAAGCTGACTACTTCGCAGATTTCGCCTATCACAGGTTCTTTTTGGAACGTAACCCCCGCGATAAACAAGGGTTCACTGTACAGACAAACAACCATTCACACTCACATTCACACCTATGGACAATTTAGAGTGACCAATTAACCTAACCCCCATAGTGCATGTTTTTGGGCGGTGGGAGGAAGCTGGAGTACCCGGAGAGAACCCACGCAGACACGGGGAGAACATGCAAACTCCACACAGAAAGATCCCCCAAACCGAGATTCGAACCGGGGACCTTCTTGCTGTGAGGCACGAGCGCTAACCACTGCGCCACCGTGCTGCCCTATAATATTATACCATATCGTATCATATCATATAATGGTTGTAATGGAGTGCATTGAGTGCGGTGCTGAATCTGGGTCCTGTAGCTTTGTAGCATGTTCCAGGATCAGCTGCCACCGCAGTCAATGGTTCATGGAAGTGGCTGAACCTGGTTCTGGAACAGTGGAGCACAAAGACTCTGGAGAAGAGGTTGAATTCGTAAGATGCATTAATAAGACATAGATATAATGATATGATGTAGATGGAAGGAGGGAAAGCAGAGAGAGGAAGAGAAGGATAAGGTCTAAATGTCCCCCGACAGTCTAGGCCTATGGCAGCTTAACTAAGAGCTGATCAAAGATGGACCTCGACCAGCCCTAACAATAAGCTTTGTCAAAAAGGAACGTTTTAAGTCTGCTCTTAAATACTTACTGAGAGGGTGTCTGCCTCCTTGATTGAAGCTGGGAGATGATTCCACAGCAGAGGAGCCTAATAGCTGAAGGCTCTGGCTCCTAGTCTGCTCCTATGGATTTTTGGAATTGTAAGTAAACCTGCGTTCTGAGAGCGGAGTGCTCTGGTAGGATGATATGGGATTATTAAATTTTGTAGGTATGTTGGTGCCATACCATTTAGAGCTTTGTATGTGAGTAGAATGATTTTGAATTCGATTCTAAATTTCACAGGGAGCCAGTGTAGTGAAGCGAATATGGGGGTGATATGTTCTCTTCTCTTGGTTCTGGTCAATACACGTGCAGCAGCATTTTGAACAAGCTGCAGGCTCTTTAAGGACTTACTGCAGCAGCCTGCTAGTAATGAGTTACAGTAGTCAAGCCTGGACGTGACAAAAGCGTGGATTAATTTTTCGGCATCTTTAAGAGACAGGATATGTCTGATTTTTGCAATATTGTGTAGGTGAAAAAAGGCAGTTCTTGAAGTCTGTTTTATGTGAGAATCAAGTGATAAATCAGAATCAAATATAACTCCCAGATTCCTGGCAGTTTCACTGGGAGCAAGGACAATGCCATCTAGACTGGCTATATCATTAGATAACGATTCTCTAAGGTGTCTAAGGCCGAGTACTAAAATTTCAGTTTTGTCCACATTTAATAATAGAAAATTTTGGCTCATCCAGGTTTTAATGTCTTTGAGACATGCTTGGACTCTAAGTAGTTGATTAGTTTCATGTGGTTTCATTGAAATATACAACTGAGTGTCATCTGCATAAAAATGGAAACTTAAAGAGTGTTTTCTAATGATGTTTCCTAATGGCAGCATGTATAACATAAATAACAATGGGCCAAGCACGGAGCCTTGAGGAACTCCATAGTTGATCTGTGTGTATTGTGACAACTTATCATTAATTTGTACAAATTGATGTCTGTTCGATAAATAGGAGTTAAACCAACTTAGGGCCATTCCTTTTACACCAATTAAGTGTTCGAGCCTATGAAGAAGGATGTAGTGGTCAACAGTATCAAAAGCTGTACTAAGATATAGGAGAACAAGGACAGAGATAAATTGCTGCAGGGACTGATCAGGGCTGGTTAAGTATAGGATTATATCAACAGCATATCATGAAATTTTCTTCTTTTTGTCCTGATATTGATACCAGCAATCTCTTCATTTGTCTGTATGGCTTGTGCAAGTGGTTCAATTGCCAAGTCAAATAAAAATGGGGATAAAGGTCACCCCTGATGAATTTTAATATTTCGCCACATAGACAGGAAATGTGTCACAAAGTCTTTGTTCATTGACTGACTGTCTGAAACTTCTCAAGTTCCATAAACTTCTCAGGTTATATAATTATGATGACATCTAGACACCCAATATGTCAGTCTAGTATAGTGCCACCCACTGGCCACACATTGAGCTTTTTTTGAGGTGATTCTCGTGGGTTCTGAGTGGTCTTCCATTCTCAATCTAAAATCTGGATACTATTAAATTGAGATGGGGGAGATGGGCAAGTACAAAACAGCTTTTGTGTGCCCATTAAGATTCTGGGAATTCAACAGAATGCCACAGGGAGTCACCAACGCTCCAGGTACGTTTCAACGCACCTAACCCAGCTCTCGTGCAGCAATAGAAAAAACAACTACTGCAGAGACAGCAAGCATGGGACATGAACAACTTAAAACCATCAAACTAGACGCAGGGGGATAGGCAGAGGCTGCATCTGGACCCTGTCCCACACAACGACTATACAGCCACTCCATCTCATTGCCAAAGGGGCTGATTGGTGCCAAAAGCACGACTGAAGTCACAATTAAAGGGACTCAATTCAACTGCTTACTGGACACAGGATCCCAGGTCACTATTAGTCAGACAGTAATACACTCACCCTGGTGGTACCTGACATCAGAACATCACAGCCATTTGTACTCATTGGCACCAACACTCTTGACCTCCTGTACAATAAATATGCAGACCATCACACTCACCACTGTTGTTAATCTGCCAAGACCTTCCACTGTTGCTTTTGTTTCAGGAGTACCCCAGACCATTTTCAGTATGGTAAACTAGGACGAGGCCTATCCTCAAAATCATACAGTCATTGTTTCATGTGACCCCGGTCATATGACCAACATTAGAAATAGGTCCTCTGGCGGAGTAATATGAAGTGCGTTTGACTCCTGCTGCAGCTCACTGCATGCTGACTGGCGTTCTGGGTTGCTTTAAAAGAAAACACATTTTTTTCTTTCAACACCTTAAATCATACACCTTTGACTCAGCGGTCAGGTTTTTTTTTTTTTTTTGCATTGTGGATTATTTGTCACGATTTAGGCTCGAGTGAGTTTTGTCTTGGATCCCAAGGAGTACGCAGAGGCAGAGATCAGAGGTAACAGTCTTTAATAATGAGTTTCCAAAAAGCAAAAAGGCAGCTGAGGCTAAATGTCTCCAAACAGTTGATCGAGGCAGTGATCTGAGGCAAGGAGCGAGGCAAGGAGGCAGAGCTGGGTCAGTTGGCAAGCAAAACCCGAACACTGCAGGAAAAAACAAACACGATGAGAGATCACAACCAACTAGAGGGAAAAGCACTAGACAATAATAGAATACCCGTAGGCGTGGAATAATCCGGCATTGAAGAGACGGCAAAACGCTCCTTATAAAGGAGGCTGATTACCAATCAGCTACAGTTGAGTATAATCATTCTGCATATCAGTAATTTGCTTACATCTTACAGTGCATTTTCCATAGCCCTAATAAAGTAATCGTTACAGTAGCATAACATTTCACTGTAGCTGAGGAATTAGCATGCATGTATACTGTCTGTACGCAACGTCCACACTATTGTGTTTTCAAATGAAACAGAAACAGTTCTGTTGCGGAAGCACTGTTCATCCACATTAACACGCCAATTTTACCTTTCCAAGGTGGAACAATTTGGACACGGCAACTCCCTCAAATTCATTTGAAAACAACTGTCCGTGGATGATTTGAAACAGAAACCTTTGGATACGCTGGCGTGGAAGCTCAAGTTGATCCTGATTGGACCACATCAGCAGGGAAGGACAGGCCATTGGGCATCCCGGGCAGTTTGTTTCCTAACCAGCAGCCCGGTGGGCCATTCTGATCCAAAATTCCAGGGCAGAGTCCGCCCCTGCACGTCAGTGTGACGTTTGCTTCCCTCGTTTGCTGGGCTTGTATTGCGCGTTATCGGTCAAACGGCTGCATACTATTTTGTGGCACCAAAATGAGGCACCGTAATTGACATTGTATTTGGGTCCAGTGACCACCGTTGATGTTCGCCCCGGTTACATACTTGTATTGAGTTTCGATACCCAACCTTAATGAAAATTGAGGTTTTGTTGTTTGCACGATGGTTAAGTCTGGAGACTACGGCAGGCACCAGGGACTAAGCAAAGAATGAGGTGTGCAGGGCCTCCTTTATCAGCTGATGCTAGCCATAGGTCTTGCAGATGTTGCATTTATACACAAGGATGCACCAGGAAATTGTGGGGATTCTGGTTTGGTTTCATTACCCCTTTTAGCCAACTCTATCTCTGGCTTTGAAGAAGAAATGCAGGTCTCTCCTTTGTTCTCCTTTGGCTAACTACTACAAAACAACATGTTTGGCCTGTTGACAAATGTGTACAGTGTTCATCCACTCTCATTCAGTGTTCATTCACTCCATCTATTGCTGTTTTTGATTTCAATTTTCCTTATTTATCTGTTTTAGTTTGAAGGTGCCTTCAGATTCAAATTAGAATTTTAGAGATGGCAATTTGGGGATATTCTAGTCATTTGTACAATTAACTTCACATGTATTGCACATTTAACTTCAAAGCATTTTTTTGCTATTTAATTCCCCTCTGTGTGAAACATCTGACCGTTGAGGCCACCTTACTGAGAGATTAGACATTTTGTTTTGACTCCAATATTTGTTCACTGTTTGTCATTGTGAATGAACTGTTTTTGTGATGTTGTGTAGTGTGTAATGTTTTCAGTTGAATTCAAATGTTAAACTTAACCTTCTTTTTGCAGTTAGCTATAGTTGCCCTTGCATTTGGGCTGACGTACGTATGTGTTTTCTTTTTGGTCTGTGGTTAGGTTATTTGACCCTGTTCCCAAAATGCACTGTTACACACAATCAACTTAAGCTTCATTCACCTGTTACTTTTCAGTGGCAATGTGCTGTACATCCATGATAGGAAAACCTAAACAGATCTCTTAAGTAACCAATAGACCTGACTTTAATTGTTTTTGGTTAGTCTGCTGGTCACAAGGTCTGATTCTTAGCTCCTCTTGTCTGCATGTGGAAATCCTCTTTGTGATTTAACCCAAAACTGCTGATGATAATCAGATTGGTATCTGCACACTTGTTTACTGCCACTAGTGTGTGGGTGACAAGCATGTGTCCTGTCCATTGGTTAAAATCTCTAGAAATGCCAATGTTTTGAAAGGTTGTAATTTATATTTATATGGATACTAACATTTGTTCCCCAGGCTCTGAGTTTTACTATATTCAAATGAAATTGAAAAAATGAAATTAAGCAATGGGCATTAAAACAAATCTGTTTTTTCAATTTAGAAAAAAATAATGTTGAAGACACAGCCTTGGTTTGGGGCCATTTTGAGGGGAGGTTGCATGATCTAATGCATCTAATGTGTTGTCCAAATTGTCCAGTTTCATCCCCAAATACAAAGACAGCGCCTTAGGTCAACTAGCAACTTTAAATGAAATGTGGAAACAGTTGGTTACTTGATATCATGGAGAGTGTCAGTGTTGGTGTCCTGCTGGCTGGAATGAAATTTGTCTTTCTGATGTGCTATTCATATCAAAATAGTGTAAGCACAATATACATACCACATCCACATTTTGTTGACCAAAACCAGCAGAGTCCAGACCAAACCACCAGAGTCCCACACAATGAAAAAATACAGTAGCTCTGCTTAGTCATGCCATTTTACAGCAGAGACAAAATTCATACACGAAGTGATATAAAAATGACATTTCTGCTTTGGACCTATGTATGTATTTTATGCAGTTTAAATACAAAATTTAACCTGTACCAAATGTATGTGTTTACATAAATGCTGTGTGTCTGTCATGCAGGATGAGTTCCATCCTTTCATTGAGGCTCTGCTGCCCCAGGTCCGTGCCTTCGCTTACACATGGTTCAACCTCCAGGCCAGAAAAAGGAAGTACTTCAAAAAACATGAGAAAAGAATGACTAAAGAAGAAGAGAGAGCCGTTAAAGATGAACTGTTGGGGGAGAAGGCAGAGGTGCGATAAGTTGAATGGTAGATATTAAAAAATATTGTTGCCAAAATGTTGCTAAAATGAAGTGATGATAAGAACTCCATTTTAGCAACAAACCTGTGAGAATAAGTTTAGCAACGCAAAACATGCCAAAGATCCAAGGGTATGTATGGCCAGCTGTGAGTCCTCATTCTATTTCCGCAAAAGAAAAACATTCTCACACTGCTCCTCTCCGTCTCCTCAGTCCCTCTGTCACACGTGCCATCAGAGACAATCACTTGGTCTTATTATCCATTCTTTCTCTAGGGATGCACCAATCCGATTATCGGGATCTGATATTGAAGAAAATTCTAGATTGGGTATGGGTGACAATGGACCCAATCCTATCATAGGGGCAGAACTATTCAGTGTAATTCTATGCTGTACGTGGTGAGTGGCGTCATGCGCTAGCGCCACGGAGGCGCAAATTTGTTTTCAAAATGGAGCCAGCGAAAGGATCAGCCGTCTGGAAATATTTCACACTACCACATGATGGCCACATGAAAACAAAGAAAACAAACTAACGTGCATAGACGGTGCATGGGAATCATAGAGCGCATGGAGGAAACATGCAGGAATCTCCGCTCTCAGGAACGAGCCCAGCGGATCATTTCCTGGTGACACATGGCTCTACCTCACTCGCCTGGAAATGGTTCAATCAGTTCATCAGTCCAAATAACTTTATCTGCAACATATGCCGAAAAACTGTCGCCACAAAGAGGAGCTTAACAACCAGTCTGTGTCATTTATTAGCCCCTTCTTGTACGCTGTTTGAAAATAGCGGTGCTGTGGGTCCGTAACCTAGCAACCCAAGGGGGGACAAACATAGCTTGTCCGCAGAGACGCGCGTGTGCCACACAAATGCACATGCATCGTTATGGACCGATGATACCTGCGCATGTTTGTGGGGCCGTCAGGTCCATCTCCAGAGTCATAGAGCAACATATGCATATATAGAAGAAACACTGTTGTCTACTGCACAACTCACCTCAGAGCATAGAACGTTGGAGTTTAACTGGGAGACTCCTGAATGCTTAAGTTTAAAGTAAATAAACAATGTTCTCAAATATTCTCTCCAGCCATATATGTCCTGGTGAGAAAGAGGAGTTTTAACAAAATTTTTTTGTAAAAAAAATCAGATTTCAAAGAATATCACCTGATTATCGTTATCGTTAATTAAAAAAAATATGAAGATCCATATCTTGCACCCCTAAACACAACCAACTTAATCAAGCATCTCCGGAGATTTCACCCTAAAGAGCACGCTGAGTTCGTTGAACTGAATACAAATACAATACAAAAGAATGATCCCAGTCTTTTCCACACAATGAGACATCGTATGATAGGTAATTCAGCAATGTTTTTCTGAATTGGTATCGTCTAATACTAAACCTCAGAGAACGATATCAGTATCGAAAGGGAAAAAAGTGGATCGGTGCATCCCTATCTTTCACTACAGGTGTATAGGCTTCTCATTTTTACATGTGAGACAATGTAAAATCACTCTGAGTATACAACATTGGTGAATAATCTTAAATTGAAAAAAATTCTTAACAGGCCAGAGCCAGTGGAGAGGGGCTGAAGAGCCGTTGACTCCTACTGTTGCCAAACCAACGTTTTACAACATAGTCTGACATTACACTTCACCTAATTTATCCTAAACCCGTTATAATATGTTATGAGACTAATTTTCTAAATACAGTGAACCCTCGTTTATCACTGGGGTTACGTTCCAAAAAGAACCCGTGATAGGCGAAATCCTCGAAGTAGTCAGCTTTATTTTTTACAATTATTATACAGTACTATAGAACGAAACCAAAGATCAAGACCTGTTTTTAGGCCCAAGCATTTGTTTAAGAGATAAAAATATAAGCATTTTCTAACAAATAACTATGATAGTTTTTAGAAATACTGTAAAATAATCATTTTAATAATCAACCTACGCGGTTGGACACATTGTGACTGACGTGTATATCACAGTTCCTCTGACTGTGCCTCTTCGCGCTGACTCCGCTCCGCTGTAGCGTCTTTTTCTACTGAAGGCCGTGGTGCAGGTGTCTTTGTCTGTGCAGAACGTTTCGTCGACATTGTGGGTTTTGTTGTGGAGACAATATGCAAACATGTAAATTTGCCAAGCCGAATGCATTCTGTACTGGACAGAGACGAGACACAGAGGAGATTGATTGACATTGGCCTACAGTCCCTTAGCCAATCAGGACACAGAACACAATGCGCGTTCATACACTGTAAAAAAAGCATAACAAACTGCACTAAAAAATCAGTGAAACAGCGAAGCCGCGAAAGGTGAACCGCGTTATAGCGAGGGTTCACTGTATATGAAATGACCCACCTAACTTTACAATATCTTTCTGTTCTTAGGTGAAACAGAAGTGGGCCAGTCGTCTTTTGGCCAAGCTGCGAAAGGACATCAGACCTGAATGCAGAGAAGACTTTGTCCTGTCAGTCACTGGGAAAAAAGCTGCATGTTGTGTCTTGTCAAACCCTGACCAAAAAGGAAAAATGAGACGCATAGACTGTCTCAGACAAGCAGACAAGGTAAATATATCTAAAAGTATATGTTTAGCTCCAGTAGTGCTGTTTCATAGTTGCATTCAAAATCCACTATGTTTGCTTTAGCCAAGGCATTATAAGTAAATTCTTGTTCAAATGAAAGCAGATGATATGCAGTTAAATTACCATAGGTAGTTTTTCTTGCCCCAAAATAAAAGATTCTGAATCCAAGATAAATATCATATGTTTCCATCGGAAGTGGATGATCTACTTTGCTTCTTTAACAGCGATCATTATTTTCCAATTTCCCAATCATACAAGTAACAAAGAGAAGCAATGGAAGACAATGAGACTCAGGTGCAGCACATCTGAAGTGGAGGAATGGCTGGAAAACGCCATGAAATAAGTACAAAATTAAAAAGTTGACAGGAACAGGAAGTGGACAAATGGAAATAAAGTGTAAATAATTCCCTTTACAATGTTAGAAATCAAGTAAAATTATAAATTTACCCTCAGATTTTTGGCTGAGATGACTGACATGAGTATTTAGTGATTATTAAGTATTGTGCACGTGAAAGGAAAGGGAGCACCTCTAAATCGTTTCTATGGTATATTGCTATACTACTAGTTTTAATGAACATTTTTTGCTCATCAAGGTTTGGCGGTTAGACCTTGTGATGGTGATCCTGTTTAAAGGAATCCCTTTGGAAAGCACAGATGGAGAGCGGCTTGTGAAGGGAGGCCAGTGCTCCAATCCAGTCCTTTGTGTCCAGCCTCGACACATCTCCGTCTCTGTCAAGGAGCTTGACCTTTACCTCGCTTACTATGTCCAAGAGAGAGGTATGTGCATGCATAAATTGTAATCCTACCCTTCATTTGTGAATTGCAAGCTGATGGATTCTTGTTTTCACAATATGCAACAGAGACTTAACATACACACCCAAATACATACCCATCTACAAAAGAAACAAAAATATTTTTTCTTATCGTGTTCGGGTTTGGAATCTGCAAATATATAGCGTCAAATATTGTTCAAGTTTTAGTAATTTGCTGAAGATATCAAACAAATTAGTGATAATTGGCCAGTATTTCATCTGCTTAGTCTGGAACAAGTGCTGAATTCCACTACATGATCCATGGCCACATACAGTACACTCATTTATCCTCCCCTCCTGCTCCAAAATGTTACAAATACAAGAACTTCATCCCATTTCTCTTTTGATCAGCCAGGCCAGGTGCACATCCATGAATTTGGTGCACAGGTATCTTTGTGTGTGTGTGTGTGTGTGTTGCAAGTCTTTAGGCCAGACCAGGGCATAAGCACAATCTTAAACAAATAGATAAAGTGCAAGGGTGAACAGGAATAATTTTAGATAAAGTTCAGTACTAACAGCATCAATGAGATGCTCACTGAGCTGAACTACTACATAAACAAATACAAATACTTTTTTCATTCGTATGTTAATGCAAAATGGAATTGCATTGATTTGCAGACAGCGCATCTGAATAAACAATGTAATGTTTCACAAGCAAAACATGAAATGGGTTCATGTGCATGAACTCACTCGCATTTACCCTGCAGTTAATTCATTTCCAGACCAAAAAAAAAGCCCTGCAACTGGCTCAACAATTTTTTTTCAATCCACGTGGGCCAAGTAACATTCCAAATTTACAATCGGCATCTTATAATTCTATATATAGAACCAAATCAAATAAGTAAAAGCTAAGTTTTGTGATGGTAAGTGATTCTAGAAGATAAATCATTACCAGTGTGACAGAGAACTCCTGAAGAAAGTTCTTTTTCTCACTCATTGGTCAAAACCATTTGTATACATATATTAAATGCAACTACGAATAAACTGAAATAAAGCAAAGTGTCCACATCTATTTTTTATATTGTGGCAGCAGATGAAGTAAGAGTCTTGTTCTGTATCACACTGAAGCAGCAGTTTGATAGGAAAGAACAGCACAAAAGCAGCAGTCAAAAGCAGCAATCAACCAATGGCACAATAAACATGATCAACACCCAAGAGAGAAACTGGTGAGATTTTACAGCAGGATCTTGTCAGGGTGATCTCTGATCATGACTGTGGTTTAATATTGTGGTTGTACAGACAGTTGTAACTGTGGTGCTTCTGATTTGATTGGCTAGCATGTCAGGCACATTGCATAGATTTGATCTGATTGTCTGACTCATACGTTGTTGCTTGAAAAGCAACTTTTTGTAACTTTTTTCACACCTTGAGCATCGCAACACAGTAGGACGCTCTAAAAAGCAATTTTACAGAACTTTAAATTGTGCAGTCTTTGCCTTTGTTAGTTTGTTAGTTGCACAGTGTATAACAGTTTCATCCTGATACTGTGTTTCTTCAGGACTAGCATTGCAAATTACTATGTCAAGAAGGACAGTTTTATGCATGTCTGAAAATATTCTGCCTCTTTATCATATGAGACGCAACATTTGTTTCCTCGTACAACAAAGAAAACATATTGTATTACGCTATGATGTGTAGAACAGATTTGGTAGCATCCTTCAAAAAACCTCTGTCAAAGAGACCATAGTTTGCAACACCACTCCTAATAGCACCACATTCTTCTCCCTACCACTAACCTACCCCTACCCCCCCCACACACACACGCCCCCTCCCCCACTTCCCCCCTGCCGTCACCAACCGCCGCCCCCTCAATCGGTCCTCCTTGACATGTCCACCCCCTTTTGTCTGTGTGGAACTAGACTACAAACAGGACACCTGAGTGGGCTTTCCACTGAAATTGCAATCATCTGTGTCTGGAATGTAAACAGTTTGATGTGGTTACTGCAGTAATGCACTAAACTTGCTCCACCATTCTGTTTCAATGTGAGAAAAGAGTCTGTGGATTTTGGAAAATGCCATCACGTAATATTTTTTGTGTGAAAGCAATGAAAATTGATTGAAGAATTGACTTACTTTGATCCACAAAGATTGTTTCTCAGACTGTGCGTGAAGTGCTTTGACAATGAGATTTCAGTTTTAACCAATGCATGTTAACAATAAAATTCTTTGAACTTTGTCTCCCAATAAGAGTTTTTTTCAAAAAAAAAATTTCGGTCAATACAGACGCACCTAAAATCCACAAAAAAGTAGAGTAAGGATACAGGGTAAAGTGAAAAGAACGGTGACACATCCTGGGATGAACTGTAAACCAGTCAAAGATTAGAAAAGAACAGTGATACACTGTTCATTCTGAATGAGTCAAAAGCCAATATTGTTAAATATGTTATGTTAAATAAATATATTGGCTTTTTGGATGCAACTTCAGAAAACTGTCAGCTTAAAACAAAATCTAGGTAATGTCAGAATGCATCTGTGTGAAAGCAGTGAAAAACGGTTCAGTCCACATTGACCACTAAAAAAGATCTATCAGTTGTTAAAAAAACAATAATGTTGAAGGATACATTTGAAGTAATCCTTATTGTAATGTGTCTTCCTATTTAGGATATTAGGACTGCAGAGACCTGTTCTATGACAATGGTGCAAACATGAAGGGCAAAAATAAAGGTGTTCAGGCAAGGTTGCTTCAGGTAAACACAAGAACTTTGTCCCATGTGGCACCCAAACCTTCAAGCTCTTTTCAGCCTCTAACCATAGGTGGGATATCCTCCTGAAACATGTCAAGATAAGTCTGAAATCATGGCCAGAGACCAGATGGGAACGTAGGATAAGTATTGATATTGTAAGATATCAGGCAAGGCAAGTTAGAGAGGCACTTCTTGTGGTGAGGGAAAGAACAGCAGACCCTGTGGTGAGAGTTGAGAACCAGTCTTTGGCTGAGGAGACTGGATCTTACCACTTTGTACAGCTATTTGGTATGAATTTCTCAGCAAGATCCAGCATGTCTGTAAACTCATGCAGTCACCCTCCATGCAGCTAGATGTGGCAGCTGACCTGCTGAAGAAAGCAAGAGATGTCCTCATGTTCTATAGAAACACTGGCTTTTCTGAAGCACAGACAACAGCAAAGGCAATATGTAATGAAATGAATAGAGGCTGAGCTAAAACAAAAGCAATGGAAATGTACCATTTCCCACCTTTGCCATCAAAAAATATCACCAACATGGATCTGTTGACTTTCCTGCAAGAGAAGAATCTAACAGAAATTAATTTATTTAATTTATGGGTTGCTCTAAGAATCTTTGCAACTCTCCCTGTCACAGTGGCTGCTGCTGAAAGAAGCTTTTCTAAGCTTAAATGTAAGATTTAAGTTTTTCTGGATCCCAATCTGTTCTCTGTCTCCCATCAGCGGAGACAGAGTAGAATAACGGAAAGGTTTTTAATGTCCCAAAATCCAAAAAACAACTCAGTGTCGGTGACAGCAGAGCGAGGAAACAAGTCAGAACATAAAACAACTCAGTGTCAGCGTCAATGGAGCGAGAAAACCTCATGGTCTGTGCAGTGGAGGTAAGGTAGCAGAGCTGGTCTCGACAGCAGTACGAAGCAGGAACTAGAAGACAGAGAACACTGTTAGCAAAGGCTGCAAGCAACAAAGGACTGAGCACAAAACAACCACAACAGGTACTACGAGTACGGAATTATCCAGCGTCAAGGTGAAGTCTACACCCTCCTTATAAAGGGAACCAGATTGCCAGATTGGAAGCAGGTGTGTCTCGTAAGCTGCCCAATGGAGAGAGCAGCTCCGCCCCCAGCCAAACCTGCACTGCAGACAGAAGGAGGAGGAGAAAACAAAACCAAAAAACACAGCCAAGCGCGAGCGGGCGCATGAAGAAGGTATTTTTACCCTCTGAAATAAAGACAAATATGGCAGAGAAAAGAGAGAAAACGTATTATTTTCACAGAGATTGGGAGGAAGAGTTTTTTTTTTACAACAGTGAAGTGCGCTTGTCTCCTTTGCAGGGGACTGTGGCGACAGCAGAATGGCACAATGACTGTACTAATGAACAGTTACAGTGGAACCTGGGATCACAAACAAATTTGTTCATTAGTTCATGGTCTCGATTTGCGATCAAACCACTTAGAACTTTCTTAGCAGCCATAATGATGGATAAAACAACTATGTGACAACGTGCACCGAACGATGTTGACACGACGCGAGCGCGAGCACAACTGACGTGCATCAAACACAGGGAAGCATCAGCTATGACTCGGGACTGGCGTCTGTTCGCACAGAACCGAAACCGGGTTCCTTATCTGAGTCCAAATGTGTTCGCAGACCGATTCGTTCGAGGTCAGTGGTGTTTGTGATTCTAGGTTCTACTGTAATTAGTACAAAAAGGTGTAAATTTGAACAAAATGCTACAAATGTGCTCATTCTTACAAAACTGTCAATAAATATATTTACAAAAATACACAGATTTTTAAATATTGAAACTGATTGAGATTAATAAAAAAATAAATAACATCTTATGTTTAAAGACCTTATTGATAATTATTGTGAGGAATTCTTAACATAAACATGTGATCAGACAGTCACATATTCATACATGTGTATATTTATTATTAATATCAATATCATTAAAGGTGAGCCATGCAAATTCAAGAAATTTGTATCAAAAAAGTAGCCCTTCGTGTTACTCAGTACCCCTGAAGTAGCTCTTAGTTTCGAAAATGTTGGTGACCCCTGTGCTATAGGATAAAATACCAGACAGTCAGAAAAATACACCAGTGATTCGTTCATGAGTTTATCATTCCAAAACTTTCACTGTCTGCTGAAGCCCTTTCTTTGCAATCACTCCTATTGACTATTCAACTTCTTTCATGTGCTGCTGCGCTGTAGAGGGACTGATCTGATTATTTGTAAGGGCAACCTGAGAGACTGAAACTGACCACAGCTCACCTAGACTCCCCACCTTCGACAATAGTGATTGACTGGATACATTTATAAGATATTTTTAACCTATGTTTCACAAGTGCTCTAGATATAGAAACACTGTGTGAATGTGTTTGGGTGAATGAAATGTGAAACTGCAAAGTAGTGTAATGGGATCACTAAGACTAGATAAGTGCAATATAGATACTATACATTAACTATTTGATTTTTGGGGTGCTTGGCCAAAAATGTGATAAAAGTAGAATATGTAGTAAATGTGAAAAATATTCTCTGAAAGTGATTTTTCAAATTTTTCAAGATGTCTGCAAATTATAGCAAGACAATCTAAACCTTAGAAATATCAAATATTTCCTATAATACGATGTTATTTGACAAGTGACCTCATAAAGAAGTCAATGTCAGGTCTTCAGGACTCTAGACATCACCTTGTATAACTCGTATATATTTTTAATATTTTTTTTTTGTTTTCTAAGTTGTTTAGTGGCAGTTGGCCAACATCCTTTGGGCGCATTACTGCCAGTCGGTAGTTATTACTACATTCAGAAGTCATTTTCTCATACACTCATATACTTATATCCTCTATACCAGGGGTCTCAAACTCGCGGCCCGCGGGCCAACTGCGGCCCTTGGGACGATAGTTTGTGGCCCCCGCCTTAATATGAAAGTTTAATGTTAGTGCGGCCCGCGAGTTTGACCAGACCAGCTGCGACACGCCGTAAAGCGCTGCGATAGTTTCGGCGTCTGTTCTATTTTTTGCGTGGCCGCTCCGCCACTCCCACTTCTCCTGCATCGGCGTCCAATCTGAACCCGGAAGTTGCTGCTCAGCGAGGCAGACAAAGAAGCGGAAAAGACGCATCAGCTAAATACTGAAACTGAAACTTCAACGCGAACAGTGACATCAAGTAGATTCTACTTGATGTCACTGTTCGCCAGATCTCTAGCAGTAAGAAGTTGGCAGAAAAAGCCATGTTCATAACAGTTTATGTTCAATGTTCCATTCATAATCAGAATGTTGAAGGTTACTTTAAATACAGACATTTGAATCTGAATAATAATAATTAAATTTCTCTAGTCAGCAACTATATGTGATTTCTTCAGTCTTCTATATCTGCTGTATTATTATTGTAATTATTATCATTTTATTTATTTTACTACTGATTTTTTTTCATTTTATTTTGTGTTTAAAAAATAAATACATTTGATAACATTGGAATGTTTTTGTAAGAGCTTTTCTTGTGAAAAACCTGATGCGGCCCAGCCTCACCCAGACTCTACCTCCAGCGGCCCCCTGGTAAATTGAGTTTGAGACCCCTGCTCTATACCCTAGTCTTCCCTCCCTCTCCTTTAAGATAGCAGACAACTCATAGGTGGATCACCCCCAAGTACAGTCCTTTACAACCAATCACATTACACTACTCTGCATCTCATAGTATAGATATCACCTCACACTGTTACATTATCTAACTATACATCAGTGGGGAACTGCCAGGGCCTTCTACACCTTCAGAGAAGGCCTTGAAAAATACTAAAGAAAAAAGTCTGGACCAAAAAACAGGAGTATTAAATAAAAAATAATATTTTTTATTTCTGTCTCGTTTATTTAATACAATACAAATACAAAATTCCAATAAGAATCGTCCTTTCTATCAGGGCCCGTTTAGCTGGCTCATTCATTGATTAGGAAATCTGTAACCCGAGGACGTACAGGCTTGTGTGTGTGTGTGTGTGCCTTGGTTTGGAGCATGAGGGGCAAATTGACCAATCACGGTTTGATTTTACGTGAGTGGGCCTTCAGTCTGACAATTTACATTACAGCCAGTTGGTAGCGGTAATGCTCTTAGGGCCTGATTTACGAACGATTTGCGCATGCAAAAACTGGATCTAGCGCGCAAACTAACCGGATATGACGTGATATTTTGCCCTCACAAGGCCAAAATAGCACGCGCAATCCATTTTGCTTGTTTGCCTTAATGAATATGCAAGTGTGGGCGTCATCTACTGGTTTTATGGGCTGATCATACCGATATATAAATAAAAAAGTGTTGGGACAGTCGGCGCATAAGGACAATGCCCGGTATGCCCAATGACCAGTCTGTCCTCGCTGACAGGGAGGAGTCCCACAGTGTCCTTGTGACAACACTTCTGTAAACATTTGCTGTGCCCCCAACCTGGTTTTCCGGTGCACTGTCACACGTATGAAATACCATGTCACAGAATGGAACGCTACATTAGATTCCCACGCAATTGGAACACATTACATACCACACAACAGGGCTTTGATATGGATGCTGGCTTCCCCCAAATTATTGGACCAATACACTGCACACATACCCCCTCCCCACCCCCGCCAGACAGAGAGCACATTTATATAAACCGCAAACGCATGCACTCTTTAAATGTGCGATTCGTTTCTCATATTAATGACAAATATGTGATAGCAGTTTACTTTAAGGTGACAGTGCACACTCCCTACAACCCTTCCTCATGGCACCTGTACACAACCCGACCACGCCAGCAGAACACCACTACAACGCGGCCGCATAAGAACATGGACCATCATGGAGCGCACCTTTGCCGTGTTATAAAGCAGGTTCCGTTGTGTGGACTGACACTGATGGAGCCGAGATCACAGTTGTCTGTTTCGTGCTGCATAACATTGCAAATCACCACAGATTGCTTCGGGACTGCAGACAGACCATGTTTCATAAATTGTTTGAAGTGTGCATTTGTTTTATTTTGTTGTGCTGATGTCTCCTCCTTGTTACAACAAGCGCAGCCATGTTTGCGCAGAGCTGTGCCAGTTAGTACATGGCTTTCAGAAACGCAAAATGAAGACGCAAAATCTGCGCGTTTTCGGGTTTAGTAAACCTGATTTTTGCGCGCTATCTTCATCTTTTTGGACCAACTCTGCCCAACATTTTGCGTGTTCTGGCGGAGACGCCCACATTTGCATATTCATGAAGGCAAACACACAAAATGAATTCCGTGTGCTATTTCGGCTATTTTAGGGACACAGTCCTCGTTGTGTCCGGTTAGTAGATCAGCTTCACATGTGTTTGTGCGCGCAACCATGTTTGCACCTGCATTGCGCGTGCAATCTTAGACCCACCCACAACACGCAAACCAATAGCGTGTGCAAAATTGCACACACAATCTTAGTAAATCAGGCCCTAAAAAGGCAGTGATGACAGTCTCCATGAGAGCGTTGTGTACAAGACTTGTCCCAGACCTTAGCAGCTGGGATCATCCGTCCTTCCTCTTCACCTGCTGGTGCATGGTTTTTCTTAGTTTTTTAGGTTTTTCTCCACGTAAAGGCAGAAAAATGTGAGGTTTCAGCAGTGACTCCACTGGGCTTTCCAAGCCTTTATGAACCGTTGCCAGCGCAGCACTTTAGATCATTAATTAAACAGTAATTACTACAATGATTAAAATTACATTACATTACTTATGATAATAAGAATACAATATACACTGTTGCCCATAAAGTTTGAATAAAATATTTTTAACTTTTTTTATGGAATGATTGTGATTTATTTTTTGTCAAAACTTAATTGATCAATCTGTTCCAAACATATCAGTGAAAATTAAACCACAATTTACCTTTGCAACGGTATATGTCATAATAATGTGTGAATGGCAAAATAGCGTTAAAATAAGATGAAATTTTGATCTACTTGGATTTCACATTTTCAACAGAATAATAACACACAAAATAATAAAGTACAGGCAAAAAGTCTACTGGGTGGAAATAAAAAAAAGTGGTCAAAGGTGAAGCTCACTGTGTTTTAAAAAATGAAATGTTTCTCTCTCTCCAGAGGCAGAGCAGAACAGCAGTCCCAGTCGCACCGGAGTGGGTTCTGATCAGGAGGACAGTCGAACTACCACCATGGGTACTATGATAAAAGAACATTAATTTATTATTCAGACTGTGAAACCTGGTCACATTGCATATTTATTTTGTTTGATTTATGTACTGTCTGTGTTGTGATTGTGTACAGTAATATGAAGAGCCACAGTAATAACCTCAAACACTAACAGGTTAACAACTCAATGTGTCAGATGATATTATGAGTTATGTAACCACAAGTTCAAAACGTCTGGCAGAGACGGATTGTTACAAGACAAGTAACACAAAACAGAATTAAAAGTATACAACAACTATTTTCTGCCTGTCAGTTTTATATCCTTTTCTCTAAGGACTCAAGTGATAAGATGAACAGTAAAAGCTGATGCTGTGCATAGTGAGTTATATTTAGTTTTGAGAGATTCTTGGCATTTATAGTGTTACACAATGCAAAACAAACTCAGCTCTGAATGAATACATAGAGGAAATTAGCATACACAATGAACACAAGCCATCAGAAGGCAGTGTTTCTATGCTATACAGTGAACCCTCGTTTATCACGGGGGTTACGTTCCAAAAAGAACCCGTGATAGGCGAAAAAAAGCTGTGATAGACGCGTATTTCACAGTTCCTCTGACTGTGCCTCTTCGTGCTGACTCCGCTCCGCTCTAGCGTCTTTTTCTACTGAAGGCCGTGGTGCAGGTGTCTTTGTCGGTGCAGAACGTTTCGTCGACATGAGTTTTGTCGTGGAGACAATATGCAAACATGTAAATTTGCCAAGCCGAATGCATTCTGTACTGGACAGAGACGAGACACGGAGGAGATTGATTGACATTGGCCTACAGTCCCCTAGCCAATCAGGACGCAGAACAAAATGCACGTGCATACACTGTAAAAAAAAAAAGCTAACTAAAAAGCACTAAAAAAAATCTGTGAAACAGCGAAGCCGCAAAAGGTGAACCGCGTTATAGCGAGGGTTCACTGTATATCCACATACAATGATTAATTAAAAGAACATCAGTCTGCTGTCTCAATGTGTTTCCACTGACAAACGTGTCTGACTGCTTTTGTGTTTCTACAGATGGTCCAGAGTTTCAGGAGAGTTTTGTGACATCAGGAGTTTTCAGTGTCACTGAGCTGGTGCAGGTTTCAAGAAGTTAGTAATTTGTTATTTATGTATTTTTTCTTTTCTGATGCTGTTTAATTTTGTGTGGGAAACAGTTTGGCATTCGCATTACCACCATGTACATGTATATTATCTGTTACACCTTATGGAGATTAATTATACAACTACATTGTGGAGCAGAGTCCTGCAGCTCCCGAGCATGTTTCATGATCAGGGGGGTCTGTGCGTTCGTGAATGCAGCAGGATGGTGAGCAGGTATAGATCGCGTAGAGAGACAGAGAGATCGTGTGTGTGTGTGTGTGTGTGTGTGTGTGGATCAGCTGTAAATGGGAGTCACGTGGAGTCTCTCTGTGCTCTGATGTCCCCGGTGGACACGTCATGTTTTTTTCCAGAAGCCTCGTGTCTAATATGTCTGGGCGTGCAACAATCTGACGGAACCAGGTTCGACCAGCTCTGATGTTTTCTGATTCAGCTCCGCGCACGTGTAATCATTAACCCAGAGTTATCAGTTGTTTACACACAATTCAAATAGGCTGAGCTAAGTTCCCAATGACTCTGTGATATTGTAAATGGTTCTATTGTTCACAATTGCGATGGGGAAAATGGAGGAAGATGAGGAAATAGTGGACACTTGCGCATCACATAAATCGGTTGTGAACATATATGCATGGTGGTATCGTTTTGTGAGTATTTCGTATCGTGGTCCCTGTATTGTATTTTGTATCGTTTCGTGAGATGACTATTTCGTTACACCCCTATAAATTAGATACTGTGACAGTTCTGTCAAGAACTCAGAATAAGGCCCAGGAGCACGGTGAACGACCACAAATAGAACTGGCTGTAATGTTTTCCATGTTGGCTGGGATAAACTGAGAACAAGGCTTTCAAATGAGTTAAAGTTAAGTTTGGGTTTGGGAGTAATTGATAAATTAGAGTTATAGATGGCTGCAACACCACCTCCACGGCCAGAGCCACGGGGGATGTGAGTATTTATATGACTGGGAGGAGTGGATTCATTTAGACTGACATATTCATCAGGATGCAGCCAGGTTTCAGTTAATGATAGGAGATCAATGTTATGATCTGAGATGAATTCATTCATAATTCATGGCGTTTCTCCTTACAAGACCTGGTTGAATGACAACATGCAGCTATACATGTCATCGCTAGATACATTAGGCAGGGGTCCAGAGAACACTACGGAGTCCGACATTGTCTTTACACACCGACTCCACATTAACCTTAGTGACTTCCGACTGACGGAGTCGAGAGTTGTTGCTGCTGACGTGTATTACAATCTTACGGTATTTACGTTTAGCCTTAGCCAGCAACTTCAATTTAGATTCAATGTCGCCCGCTCTGGCCCCAGGTAAACAATTAATTTCACGTTTCTTAAAACAGAATCGCCAATGATCAGTTTGTTCCTCAGCAGGTGTGTCACTGAGTGAAGAAAACCTGTTAAAAACGTGAGTTGGAGTGTCCCAATCAGCAGGCTTAGCTTTAGCACGGGGGCTGTCGGGAGACCGCTAGCAGGGGCTAAGCTAGGTGGCTCCGCACTGACTACCGGGCCCTGGCTAGCTACCACTAATTTAGGTTCTAAGGTGCGGAGCCGGGCTTCTAACTCCCTAAGCCTCGCCTCCATCGCTGCCACTCAGCTACAGTTATTACATTTACCATACTAAAGGAGGCAGAGGAATAACTGAACATGAGGCACTGAGAGCAGGAGAGAGGAGAAGTGGAGGAGGGTGGGAGAGAAGCCATTTGGACTGCCGTCTCTCTTTTGCAGTAACAGCATCAGCCAGGCAGGCAGGTGGTGACACTCTTAGGTCCTGCTACCAATCCCTGATGCCGACCTCACACCCCCCCAAAGATCATTGGCAGCTACTGTGACTGACAAGCTTTACAGCTGCTGACAACACCTTTACCCATCAAATTTATTTGCACATAAGACAGTCTCAACAGTAACAGTGTCATATCACAGTCCATCACAATATCAATTTATACTTACCAGTCCAACAGTAACAGTAACGTATCACGGTACATAAGACGGGGGATGCAACACATTCAGGTCAAAGCTGGAATATTGGGCTTTCAACAACTGCTTGCACTTGCACTGTTTTTAAAAACAGATGCTAAACCACTGTGTCCACAACAGAACCAACTGTAAAGCACAACGTTTTGAAGAAGTCATTGAGAATAAATGTCTTATTCCCAAGTGATTGTGTATTCACAAGTGCAATCCTGATGGAAGCTGGATCACTACGCAGGTTTACCCCTCCTTGGAACCACAAAGTTACATAGTGCCAGTGTAGGATATACAACCGCTCTCAAGCGATGACTAAGGTGTAAGTGAACCTATTGTGAGTTGTACCATCAGAATGATTTTGATATAGCTTGAAACCTGAAAACGACATAGTGTTGCTTTAAGGTTACAAAGGTAGCCCCAGTTCTCTGATAACATAAATGAAGTATCTCACCGCACCACCGTCCTTCCATGAAGTGAGGAAGGGGGAGGATGTCCCTCCTCACTATGGAGTTGACACAACTGCCAGCCAACGGGGCTGACATAATGTTATTGGGTTTCTAAGGACTACGCAGAGGGACGTACCTCACTCATGTTATCAGAGAGCCGGAGTTACCTTTGTAATCTAAAGTTTTAACCATAATTAAAATTTGATTTGCTATACAGTTCTAAAAAATGGCAACAAGAAAAAACACATATTGGCCAAAACATAGTAACAGAAGTTCTGAAAGGCTGATACTGATAGAGTTTTTAAAATGTCATCACCTCAGTGTGTGTGTTTCCCCTTGTGTGTGTAGCTCCAGTTGTCGCAGGAGTGGGACCTAGCTTCTCTGTTGGGGAGCTCCAGGGTCATCTGGCTTATGACCTCAATCAGTCTGTTAACCAGCCAGTTACCATGAGACGATCACTGGCCAGCACCTCATCCAGCGGGTAAAAAAAAAATGCAGTGTGAAATGCAGTGTACTAATTTCCCAAAATCTTGGGATTAATAAAGTATGTTTCTTCTTCTTCTTCTTCTTCTTCTTCTAATCTCCACACACACGCACACGCGCACAAACAGGTTGCTCTTAAAAGTAAACAAATGCTCACTGTGTTTTGTGTACTGGAAATTTATGTAAAATGCTTAATTAAAATCAAACTTGGTGGGATGAATAGTTGTGGAGATTCATTTTTGGGACAACAATCTCTGAAACATCTGTCTTAGTTAAAGTCTTCACTTCACCTTTTATCCTTGTTTTACTAGCTTCTGAAGTATTTTAAACAATTGACTATAGAGAAGCTGACTGAAATATCTGAATATCTCTATATGTTGTCTGTCTGTCTACATATGTACCTGTAGGAGTAAGCGTCATAAGTCTGGCTCTATGGAGGAGGAGGCTGACAGTCCCGGAGGGGAGTATTACCACTCACCTTCCTCTCCTGCCAGCAGCTCCAGGAACTGGACTGATGACATGGAAGGAGGTAAGAGACTAAGAACAAGAATAAAATTAGTGGGAGACACAAATGGCATATATCACATAAACATGGGCGTAAGTCTTGTAACTAATGCAGTAGGTGGATCAAATATGCAGAACACCAGACACTAAAGTAGCAAGTGAGAGTTTCTTTCTTAAGAGTTTACTGAAAGAAACCACTGGAGAGGCCACGTCGTCAGCACCGAGCTGAGCCAGCTGTAGCAGGCTGGTGAGCGAGGTGGTTGGGCAAGGAGCGGAGCCAGCAGGTAATCAGCAAGGCAGGACCAGGAAGCGGAGCCGGCAGGCAATCGATGAGGCAGGACAAACAATAAGGCTGACTGGACAAGCCAGCAGATAGACGCACAGAATACACTGGCACACCGAACGAACTGAGAATGTCGAATGTGCCTCCTCATTCCATCTCGCATCAGTGGCCTGAAACCAGAAATCCACAGAATAATCTGCCACGTTTCTGCCCCCCTGTTTTAGAGTTAGCAGACGGTTAGCAGCATAGCCTGCATGGTTAGGATAGTCAAACACAGTATGGGATTTGACTAAAAACTCCTCGAAACTGAGAGCTGCAACTGGCGAGCAGGAGTTTAGAGCCTGTGCCCAGGTTAAGGCTCTGCCCCTTAGCAAACCCAGAATATAACGTACCTTTGAACTGTCTACAGAGAACGTCAGGGGGCGAACGTGGTTTGGCTTTGCAAGGAGAAAACCACAGCATTTGTCCAAATTGCCAGTGAAAGGTTCAGGATCTATGGCATGGGATTCCCGAGGGGAAACCGGCAGAGGATCTGGTGGCGCTGATGGGGTTGGGAGGAGAAGCGGTTGAATGAGCAGTGGTTAACAGTGATACTTTTATGAGACAGCTCGGCCATTTGGTGAAACATGGCTTGATTATTTTCTAACAGGGAGAGTATTTGGTCATGCTGTCCCAGTAGCACACCTTGAGTAGAAACTGCTCTATGGATATTAATGGAGTCTTGAACCGTGTCTGCAAGATTCATTCTTTTGGCCAGTATCTATCCGGAAGCCACGGCCATTCGAGGACACACAAGCACGAAAAAGAGACACACACATACATATACATATACACACACACACACACACACACAGTATAAAGAGACAGAAATAGAAAGAAAGGAGGAGGAGAAGGAGAGAGTGATAGAACACAAAGGGTAGCAAGCCTAATCCTAACAGTAAGTTATGTCATTATTAATTTCAATTAAATATTGAAATCATTTTATGTCAGCTTTGTTTAATGCACTACTTAAGATTGTCAAGCCGGTACTTAAGATAGGAGTAGAAGAAGGTTTGATGAGTTTATTCACCAGTATTCTCTTTTCAGAGGGTAACAAAAATAACAAAGCAAAGTCGCTCCAAAAGGGAGGAAAAAAACATACAAAAGAAACAAATCCTATAATAACATAAAGCACTCCAACAGGAGGATAACTAAACACTAACTAAAGTCTATCTATGACTAAAATGATCAACAAAAATCACTCTTTGGCGAGGAATACTAAATAACAGCAAGAGGCATGGCAAAAACTATGGCAAAAGACAAAACTAGATAATTTAACTCTATGACTAAAAGTAACAACAAGAAATCTCTCAATAACATGGATGACTAAATAACAGCAAATAGCAAGACAATTCTATGTGATAAACTTAACTTGGATCCGACTCGCATCAAGACAAACACGACACACTGGCACAAGACAAAGGGAGACACGGACTATAAGAACACATGGCGGGAAAGGACCCAGGTGGAAACAATCAGGAATCAGGGAAGACAATCAGACCGGTGACACATGAGGAAGGGCAAGTGACCTGGAACGAGAGGAGAGTTACTATTCAAAATAAAACCGGAAATAAATATATTTTCAAAATAAAACCAGACCTGACCTCACCACAGTGACAAAGATAAGATATTCCTTTATTAGTCCCACAGTGGGGAAATTTCACCGTTACAGCAGCCACAGGGATAGCAAGAAGAAATTAGCATTAAGGAGATAAGAGTTGTAAAACAAACCTAAATAGAGAAACAATATATAGATAAATTGAGGTGATTGCACATTGTAGTAGTTTAAACAATAATAATATAATAATAATATTATTTTTATATTCTGAAGAAAATGCGTGTGAATGCGGAAAGCTGTGCTGACACTGCACAAAACTCTGCTGAACAAACAGAAAACCAGAGTTCAGGGCACCAAAAGGTCTGCTGTCTCACTGTATTACTGTGGGTTGTTATATGTCTTCCACTACTGCAGGTGGCAGTAGCGGGT